>RJWJ010023252.1:0-26029 GCA_004363605.1 Indri indri
TATATGTGCTAGTTCAGTCTCCTGCAAATATTGAGTAAGCTCCTTTTGATTAGAATAGCTGTTTTAAACTTTATGTGTGTGAATAAATGAATTTATAATTCTGAAGCACCTAGTCCACATTGGGCATGCAAAAAACTATTTAATAAGTGCTGTTTAATTAATAAATGATACCTCAGGGTTGTCTCCCTTCCTCTGCACCCCCATAATATTTACATTTATCATATAGCCCAGATTTCCTAGACATTCCAGATTTTCTGTTCTACTGTCCCCGTAAGAAAAGTCGCAGGTGCCACACCATATGTCTGGGACATATGGTCCTCAATAGCTGTAATATGAAGCCATCTCTATTGCAATAAATCTGATATCTACTTCTCCCTTTTTGTTAATAGATTTGATTACAATTTCAAATACAGTTCCCTTTCATTTAACTTCATCCTTGCTTTTAAAAATACAAAAGCATATCAGTAGGAAAAGTTTGACAATACAAAATATATAAAGTAAAATTCGCCTTCACCAAAGGTAATGTATCTCCCCTCCGCCCCCGCCTTGTTTCTGCTTTGACACTTACAACTCAGGGCTTCCTCGCTAAGACAGCCTGGAGAACATCCAGTACAAAACAGGAGGCAGCTGCGCCGGCCAAATGGCACTGAACCTGGAACTGAGACCTGTGCGCCTGCCCATAGATCGCCCACTCGCTAACTCTTTGACCTCGGGTGAGTCTCTCAAACTTTTGTGACTCTTGGGATCATCCATAAAACGCTGCCCTTCTCCCCAGGTTTAGTGAGAAGAGGCGTGTGTGCGGAAGCACTTTGTGAAGCCTAAAGCACGAGGCAAATTTAAAGAATTATTGTGGTCTTAGAGAAATCCTTGTGCCTGCTCTATTACAGCCTTTTCAAGGCACCGCGGCATTTTCACAGGACGCCCCTCATCGCCCCTGCTCCCGGTCGCTCCGCCAGCAGCGGCTGCTTCCCCAGGCCTCCTCGGCCCAGCTACCGGGCCCAAAGCCAGAGCGCGCAAGGGCCAGGCCCCGGCTCAGAGAGGTTCTCAGAATCTCGGAACTCGTGCTCCCTCTAGGGGCCCCCTCTTGGTCTTGCTTTTTTTTCTTTTTCTGAGACAGAGTCTCGCTCTGTTGCCCGGACTGGAGTGCGTCAGCCTAGCTTAGCTCACTGCAACCTCAAACTCCTGGGCTCAAGTAATCCTTCTGCCTCAGCTGGGACTACAGGCATGTGCCACCATGCCTGGCTAATTTTTTCTATATATTTTTAGTTGCCCAGATAATTTCTTTGTATTTTTTAGTAGAGACGGGGGCGGGGGGGGGGGTCTCGCTCTTGCTCGGGGTGGTCTCGAACTCCTGAGCTCGAGGGATCCTCCCGCCTCAGCCTCCCAAGAGTGCTGGGATTACAGGCGTGAGCCACTGCGCCCGCCCCACCTCTTGGTCTTATGTGCAAACCACAGTCGCCTCGGCCTCAGTCTCACCCCTCCCCGTTCCCTTTCTCCGGAAAACCGTCAGCCTCTACACTACCCTCCCGCCTCAGCCACGCCCCAGACAGCAAATACCATGTTCTCCACGCCCACTCGCTCACATTTGATTTCGGCGCGCGCCAAGCCTCAGGGTGGCTATGATTGGTTACAGGCAAGCAAACTCCCTATATGATTGGCTGATAATAGATGAATGATGATTGGTTCCTGAATGAAGAGGGGCGGAGTAAAAGGCGGAAGCAGGAGTTGGGGGCGGGGCTCGTGGAAGAAGAGAGCAGGAGCGCGATGGAAGTAGTTAAGTGCCCCGAGCACGGTGAGTGGCCGGGGTCTTAGGTTCCCCGGGGGCCTGTCGATCTAGCGTGGTATAATCGTTGTTGATTTTCTTCTCTTCTCAGGGACTTTCTGCTTTCTGAAGACCGGCGCCCGCGATGGCCCGAATAAGGGAAAGAGCTTCTACGTTTGCCGGTCGGACACGTGCAGCTTCGTGCGGGCTACTGAGTAGGTCTCCAGCGGGGCACGAGTCCCTGTGACCGCCCGGAGCCTCCGAGAGGGGCTGCCGGCTCCGCGCTGTCCGGCGCCACAAGGACTAGGGGTGGTGGGGTCCTGGTCTGCGGTGTCAGGCTCCTGTAAGCAGTTGGTAATCCCAGGGTAGCGTTGCGTGTTCGGGAGACGCTCGGCTACTCTGGCTGTGTGACCCGAGGCTGGTTACTTTCCCGTCTCTGGGCTAACGATTCCCCTACCTGTAAAACGGAGGATTCCGCTACATCTGGATCCTTCTAGTGTTTTCCATGTCTGGGATTATATTCGTCTGTCAGGCCTTAGCCACTCCCTTCTCCTGCTCGGACAGCCTCCCTCCCCCTTTAAAGCAGGACACACAGCAGGCATAGTAGAAAATAATTTGGCCCTGTTTTGTACTAGTTTTAGGGCTGTCTTGTTTTTAAATGTTTGTGTTTAAAACACATTCTGTTAGCCTTTAAAAAAAAAAGGATTCTCTGCATCTAAATGGTGAGATTGATAATCCAAAGAAGTATGTTACTTTAGGGATTGATTAGCACTGAAAGAAACAGCTGAGATCTGATTTAGAACTCTGGTTTTACAGACTCGAAATTTGAGACCCAGAAATGTTAAGCATTTTCTCTAAAGTGAGAAAAGTTAATAATTTCTCATCATGTTAATATTTTCACAATACCAAATTTCTACATTTTATGTGTGAATTTCAAACTATATCATTAAACATTTTTTTTCTGCTTTCTATTCAGCTGAATTTGATAGAGTAGTTATTTTTCTCCGTGTTATTTGTAAAGTACATAATGGATATCAGTACTAGAAAAGCATTAATGTTGAATAAGATTTGGTTTTATATTAAGAGAAACACGCTCTTATATAGAATCCCATTTATATAAACATTGCTATACAAACTAGTAAAATACTTGAAGACAATTATTTGATAAACTCAGTTTATTTGGAATATGTTTGATAACCAGAATATAGGCCAAAAAAATACTACAAGTCATAGGAGAGTACTTTAGAACTTCACTCAAACATGTTGCCCTCAACCGTTGTATATATTTAAATGCCTTCATGATAACTTGGGAGGGGGTGGTTAAAAAACGTATGCCAAGCAAGAAACAAATTATTACAATGTGTTGTTAGAAGTAGGTACGTGAATAACACTAAGTGACAACTAACAAGTTGTTAAAGGGAAAGGATGATGGAAGAATCTGGGGAAAGTTGATGTTGGGCCTCACAGCCAGCCTTAGAGACTTCATTCATTCCTGGGGGTTTACAGTATAGAGGTCACATAGCACAGTGTAGTTTTAAACTTTGGAGTCATCAAGAAGAATATGTTGTCATTCTTTATTTGAGGGAGTAGGAAAAGGTGAAACCTAATTCCCCACGGGAATTCATGTAGAACAATGCGTGGGAATTACAAACCTAGTGGATATCATACGTAGACTCTTGGTTTAAAACCCATAGTTTTGATTTAGGATGTTGACCTCCATTCCTTGCCTCTTAAAATGTTTTCGATTCCTTTCTCTAGCATTCCTGTTTCTCATTGTTTATTGCATGAGGATTTTGTGGTAGAGCTTCAGGGCTTGCTTCTGCCACAGGGCAAGAAAGAATACAGGTAAGTGTCCAAAAGGAACATCTAAATGCACTTCCTTTTTTTTTCCTCAAAGAGTTGTAGCCAGGTATGTTTTAGGATTGTTTTTAAGAGTCGTTATTAAAAAACAAACAATATTTCTGTATGTATTGAGTGTTTTCTGGACTGTCACACCCTAATTGCTGAGCAACTAGTTCATCTGAGGAGCTTGACCTCTGGTGAATTTCCAGGTAAACAGCTCCACCATCATCCCTCTCCAACTCTCAAGTAGCCAATAACATCAGCCCACCAATAGCTACTAACTGGTCAACTTTCTGATTCTGGTACTGGAACAAGGTGATGCATAAAAATGTCTAGCATATGCTTAGTACTTAATAAATGATAGTTTCCCTTTATGTCGGAATTCAGGAAGGGCAGAGAAGCTCTGTATAGGTAGGAGATGATATTTGTTGCAAGTATTGCAAGATAAGTAGGGATTTACTAATGTTAGAGAGGGGTCATATTTAATGGGTTAATACATTGCATTAGGGTACTGAGGCGTGAAGTAATATGGTATTTTCAGGAATTGTAAGCATTTGGTTTGGTAACAGTTTAGCATGTTGTTTACGTGGAGACTTCAGGAGATAAGGCTGGCCAGGGAGGTAGGGGCCAGGATGTGATAGTCTTTGTATGGTATTCTGTGCACTTCAGAATTATGTATTCTAGATTGTCCCCCCCACCCCCCAAATAAAGGCAGTGGAGTATTATCTTCACAATTTTTATATATCGTATAGTAAGATGCACAGATTTTGAGTTCAACCAGATGAGTTTTGAGAAATGCATACACCTGTCCATATAAGCAAGATCCAAGGCAAAATATCACCCCAGTAAGAGCCATCTACCCTCTTCCAGTTAATTCTGCCCCTCCCATCCCTAACCCCCCCATCAGCAGTCACCGTTTTGATTTTTATCACTTTAAATATGTTCTGCTTGTTCTTGAACTTTATATACATGAAATAAGTATACGTACTTTTTCGTGCCTGACTTCTTAACAATGCCTGCACAATTTATCTGTATCATGTGTATCAGTAATTCATCCTTTTTATTGCTGAGTTGAAGTCCATTTATAAATATACCACTGTTTGTTTCGTGTGCTATTTGCCAGGAGAAAATCTTGAAATATCTGTTTAAATCTTTTGCCCATTTTTTAATTGAAATTTTTATAGAGTAATTTTAGATTCACAAGCAGTTGTAAGACATAATACAGAGAGATCCCCTGTGGACTTGACCCACTTTCCTCTAACGGTGACATTTGCAAAACTTTGTATAATATCACAAACAGGGTGTTGACTTTGGTACAATCCACTGATTTTATTGGTAAAGATAGTTCTACTTTTACTAATTTGCGTGTGTCTGTATTTAGTTCTATACAATTTTATACACATGTAGATTCACGTATTGGCCACTACAAAGTACCGAACAGTTCTGATCACGAGATCCTTCCTGTTGCGCTGTCATAAGCACACCCTCTTCCCTCCCCATCCGCCATCCTCGCCCCTGACAACCATGAATCTGTTCTTTGTTTCTAAAATTTTGTCATTTCAAAATTGTTACATAACAAGATTTTTTGCTTGTTTTTAAATTCTTGTCTTTTTATTGAGTTGGAAGAATTCTTTCTATATTCTCTATACAAGTTCTTCGGCAGATATTTGTGTTGTGAATATTTTCTAATAGTCTGTGGTTTTCATTTCCTTAACTGTTATTTGAAAAGGAGAAGTTTTTAATTTTTATGAAGTCCAATTTATTATTATTTTTTTTGTGGTTTGTACTTTTTGTCTTCTCTCTGAGAAATCTTTGCCTTCCCCAAGATCACAAATATCTCCAAAGGGTCTTTTAGAAGCCTTATAGTTTTTTTGCTTTTGAAAAACAGCTTTTTCATTTAGATCTATGGTCTACCTCAAATTAATTTTGAATACTGTATGAGGTAGAGGTTCATTTATTTTTTTTCATAGGTTAACCAATTGTTTTAACACTGTGTTTTGAGATTTTCCTTTCCCCATTGAAATGCTTGGGATCTTTGTAAAAAATCAGATGATCCAATATTGTGGGTCTATTTATGGTGTTGCTAATCTGTTCTGCTGATCCATTTGCCTATCTTTCCATAATTAATCACATAAAATAGTATGAGTCTTCCAACTTTATTCTTTTTCAAGATTGTGTTGGGTACTCTAGGATCTTTGTGTTTTCATATAAAATGTAGAATTAGCTTTTCTAATTTCCACAGAAAACCCTGTTGGGATTGCATTAAATTTACATAGATCAATTTGGAGAGAACTTTCATCAGTATTGAGTCTCCCTGGCCACAGTAGCTCGTGCCTATAATCACAGCTACTTGGGAGGCTGAGGAGGGAGGATTGCTTGAGCCCAGGAGTTGGAGGCTGCAGTGAGCTGTGGTCACACCACTGCATTCCACCCTGGGCAATAGAGCAGGACCCTGTCTTTAAAAACAAAAAAAGAAAAGAAAAAGAAAATATTGAGTCTTCCAATCCATGAACATGGTTCATTTATTTATGACTTTAAAAATTTCTCTCAACATTGTTTAATAGTTTTCATTATAGAGTTCTTATATACCTTTTGTTAAATTTATTCCTCGGTGTTTATATTTTTCAATGCTGTTATAAATGGAATATTTTTAAATTTCATTTTTGGATTATTTTTTGCTGGTGCAGTGTGGCTGGTAAGCCTTTATTGCATAAAGTCATTATGTTTTCTTGATACTTAAAACCATTTACATACCACTGGGGACCCTCTACCATACAGAAACACTGTTGTAGGAGGTGGGAAGTCACTGAAGAATTTTTGATCCAATTTCCATTAAAGAAGAACTATGGAGGATAGATAGAAAGTAAAGATAGTAGAGGCAAGGAGACCACAGAAATAGTAAGCTGTTGAATGCCTACTACATGGTATGTTCATTATCTCTTACCTTCATATAATCTGTTGTGCTAAGTTTCCATGTTCCTGTTTTACAGACATATAAGGAAACTGCTATTGAGAGAGGTCAGAAAAGGAATCTGAAGTCCCATGGTTATGAAGTGGTATTGCTGGGATTCGATCCTAGGTCCACCTGCTTCCAGACACACCTGCTTTCTCTTAGACGAAAGATGATGGGCTTGAATCGAGGCCATGGCAGTGGAGTTGGGTACAGTTAGAATGGAGAAAACTTGCTGAAGGAGCAAGTTTTGATGAGACATATTTTCTGGTAGGGCATATGGGTAGGTGTGTTTATTCCTCCACTTTCTCATCTGGAATAGTGATCATGGTGGCCCCAACTTCCTTGGGCTGGAGGATTCACAAAGATTATAGGTGTGATGCACTTAGTCTGGTGTTTGACACATTGCCAGTGCTCATCAGGGAAATGTTTGCTAAGTTGGGGCTTCTGGGTAATGCATTTACATTAAGCAAGAGAAGGAAGGAATGGTAATGTCAATATGTGGCTAACACGGCTTTGGACTAATCATGTCTCATGTATATGCGAGACCAGCTAGAAAATCAGTGTGCAGCTCTGAAGAAAGATCTGGCTGGAGACAGAATTTTGAGAACTTATCATTAACGTTCTTTGTACTAGGTAGATGAGGCTGAGAGGTGAACGTTACTTTAAAATAGAAAAAAAAAGTTTGCTAAATTTATTTCTTTCAGCCTGGAACGCTATTACTAGGAGGTACTTACTGGAGCTTTAAAAAGGTAGTTTTAGGACAAAAAAAAGACGGTTCTCAACACACAACAAATTAAAAGACAACAGCAAACAAACAAACAAAGAAAAAATAAGTACCCTGTTAGGTGATGCAGGCTGAGAGTTTAAACAGAAATAGGTAAGCCTGTGTATGGATGATGAGTTCCTTCACAGATGTTAAGGGTACTTAGCTGGAACCTCTGTACTGTGGAGAATGACCTCAGGGAATACAGCCTTTCCTTCTCTCAAACTGGGTTTTCTTTTCAAGAACTTAAGTATTTTACATCCTCTAATTAATACCATTATGTTTGGCTTAACATAGCTAGGAGACAGGTGCAGCAGAGTAATGGAAGGGAGGTATAAACCTAGGCTGCAAGATGTCCATTTTTCACACCTTGCAAGGTTGCTGCATTTGTGTGCAGTTCTCTAAGTTAAACACCAGATGGCACCACCAGCATTTGACTGGCCTTTCAGCCATGGCCCTCTGCGTATGGGCAATAAAGAAAACTGACAGTCTCTCAGTAGAACCAGAAGGAAGAAATCTTGTCTTGACATGAATGATGTAGCACAGAGTCGTTTACAAATGTTAAACCTTGTCATTGAGTTCACATTGTCCCTTCTCTCTCTCTCTCTTTCTCTTTCTCTCAGAGCTTTTATTCTTTATGATATGGGGTCAAAATAAATTGAAATATTCCTTTGCTTAGACTTGGGTATAACAAGTTTTAATTCTTTAAATAACTGGTTGTGGTGAGATGTTCAAAATATTGTATCTTTTTGCAGTGAGCTATGATGACGCCACTGCATCCTAGCCCAGGAGACAGAGCAAGACTCTCAAAAACAAAAAAAATGTATTTTTCATAACAATTGAATATTCATATATATTTTTACCATATAAAAGTTTAAAACTTTTATGTAGACAAAATTACTAAATTCTTTATTTTCAGCTTTAGAGTTTTATGTCATGCTTAGAGAAACCTTCTTCACTTTAGGTTTTCAAAAATATTCATCTCTGTATTTTTCCTAGAACATTTACGGTTTTGTTTTTTATATTTACTCTTTCTTTCATCTTGAATTTTAACGTAAAACAATGAGATAGAAATCCAGCTTTATGTTTTTCCAGTGCTGGAGCTTATAAAGACATAAACTCATAATCCCTAAAGGACCTTTGCCACAACTGGGATAAGAGTTAGACATAGCAAGATGGCGGAGCAGTCTGATCTGTGTGTTGGAGTGCTAAATTGAATGTGGTCAGATGCCAAATGGTCCTGTGACTTCAAGACCCACAGTAACAGATTAAGAAGGTTCTTGAGAAAGTGGAGGAGTGGAGACTTGAACTTGCCCTTGAATGACCTTTAAAGTTCTGATAGAGGAAAGGACAAGGAAGTGTCCAGGCAGGACATAAGCAGAGGTGTAGACATAGGCATAAGCAAGGTGGTTGGCAAAAGTGAGCTCATGGTCACTGTTACCGAGGAAGCCCTTGGTATGTATCAGGCTTTGCTCTGATTGTTTTATCTTTATGTGTGTTAAGATGTTTAATCTTCATGATGACCATATGAGGGTATACTATGATTATTATTATTTTACCATTTTACCGAAAAGGAAACTGCCACAGGGGACAGTCAAGTAAGGTGTCTGGTGTTTCAGAACTAATTATGTGGTAGGGCTGGGATTCAAACCCAGGGAGGATAGTGCCAGAGCCTGAGAGAATCCCAAACTCTAAAGTGATTATACTTGGCAGTGTGATGCTGGGTTGGACAGAGGATTTGTCTTCTGGTGAAGAAGGTAGGATTGAAAAGGTCTGGCTTCCTCTAGCTATTAATAATTTCTTCATCGTTATTGTTTATAACCTCTGCCCTGGAAAATGATTAGTTAACAGACGACAGAAATTCTGCTCTTCTTATGGTGGAATTAATATTTGCTTTCTCTGTGAAAATGTATTTCCACTGCCTTCTTTGCTGATTTATAATTTGATAAACATAACAAACAGAAACTTCTTATCCTAAAAACAGAGAAGCCCATCCAGATTGATTTTAATTAAAAATGTAAGTAAAAGCATTTTTAGCACTGCGCCTAGCACATAGCAGATGCTCAATGTGTTTCTTCCTTCTTTCTCCAAACCTTGTCCTTCTGAAAGTCTACGTGACTTGGGCTTTAAAATAGATACTACAGTCACAAGTCACTTGACAAAAAGGATATGTTCTGAGAAACGTGTTGTTAGGTGATTTCGTCATTGTGGAAACATCACAGAGTATACTTACATAAACCTATTTGGTATAGGCTACTAAATACCTAGGCTACAAACCTATACAGCTTGTTACTGTACTGAATACCATAGGCAATTGTAACACAGTGCTAAGTATTTGTGTATCTAAACAAAGAAAAGGTGCAGTAAACATAAAGTATTATAATCTTCATGGGACCACGGTTGTGTGGGGTCTGTCATTGACCAAAACGTCATTATGCGGCACATGACTGTACTTATGAAATATTCTCTCAGTAAAGATTTCAAGCACTTCATACACTTTAAGCAACAGCAGCAATTTGTTCTTGATTTATTTCTATAAGTAGTAGTACCTCCTACTAGTAGCTAGTACTTTGAGTTTTATGCATTCAAAACAATTCAGAAATGGTATTACATGTGTTCAATATAATATCCTATTGCAGTGAGAAAAATTAAAGAGACCTGTAAAATTTTGAAAATCATGAGCTTGGATGGGAAAATTATAAGTTTATATGACAGGGAGGAGCTGGACCTATTTTCCTTTTAGTTTAACTTTTATGGAATACATGTCCATTTGAGGCTTGTTCATCTTTGCTTATATGTCCAGGTGAATTAATGGCATCAAGAGAATGGGACCTGCTTGGGATTCGTTGTGAATTAGGATGCATGCTGTTGTGATGTATATTGTACGTCATGGGATTAATTTAAGATGTTATCAAGAGAATATGAAATTAAACTGAGGGAAAGCAGAAGGAAGGAATTAATATAGTTAAAAATTGGATTTGATGAGTTAGAAAACAGCATATAGAAAACTAATAAATAAAATCCAGAAGCTAACCTAATCAAGAAAAACAGAGAAAGCACAAATATGCAATATGAGAAATAAGGAGTTGCACCACAGGTGTATTGAAATGTATGTCAAACGACATATGCACAAGGCTATTTTATTCATTGTGCCATTGCTTTTAATAGGAAAGGATTGGAAACTGCCACACTATCCATCAAGCGGGTCTGGTTAAAAATAATACATCATCCATATAGTGGCAAACTCTGCACCTGTAAAACAAAACAAAAAGAACACATGAGGAAGCTCTTTATATGTATATTACAGAAAAATCTTCAAGGCATTTGTTAAGTAAAAAAAGAGGCAAGGTGCTTAGTAGTATGTATCTTATGCTACCCATTTGTGCAGAAGAGGAAAAAAATAAAGAATATATTTATATTGACTTGAATATACATTTAAAAATCTCTAGAAAGGTAAACAAAAAACAAGGGTGGTTACCTGTTGGGAGGGAGGTGAGCTGGGCAGATAGTGTCTAGGGGAGCTCTTCACCACCTTTTTATACTTTTTGATTGAGTACATTATCTATTTCAACAAATAAAATACATTTTTAAAAAGCTCATATTCAATTGATTAAAAGTTTTCGAGAAGTCATCTTAGGTAATGAAAAAAACAGTTTTATTTTATGCAGCAATACTTAACAATTATATACAAAAGGCAAGGCATAGTTGGTAATAAAGAGATCATATGTGGTTATTTTCCTCTCATTGCTGAAAATATAAAGTTAGGCAGACAGGCATATACAAGTGTAGTACAACTAAATACAACAAAAATACAGAAGCGGTTCAATGGATGAACAGGGAAGGGAGTGTGGGAAAACTTTGCAAAGGAGGTATGACTTGAGCTGGGCCTTGAGGGACTGGTAGGAATGCAACAGGTGGAGAAGATGGCGGAGATGGTGGACAAACAGGGATGTAGAGGGTATCCTCTGGGTAGAGAAAGGTACACATGCAAGGTCCAGTAGTCTGGAGAGTACATGGCTTAGTTAGGGAATGCGACAGTGCAGCCATCTCTGGACAGCTGGAGGATGGGCTGTGTTTGTGTGTGCGGGGACTGTCTTGCACTAGAATAAGTCTGTATTCAGTCTTTTTTAGTGGAAGATTGTAAATATATACAAAAGTAGGACAGGATACTGTAGCACAAGAGCTTTAGCAATTACCAACTCATGGCTAATCTTGTTCCAAATACCCTACCTACTTCACCCCTAACTTCTGCTGTATTTTGAAACAAATCCCAGATAACATCATTTCATCTGTAAATATTTTAGTATGTAGCTCTAAATGATAGGAGTCTTTATATACCAGTTGGTATACAAATATCCTGTAACTTCATAAATGTCAGAAATAGGTTTTTTAGTAGTTTTTGTTTGTTTAAATCAGGATCCAAATAAGGTCCACAAATTGGAATTGATTAATATGTCTTTTAACTTTTTTTCTCCCTTGTAATTTATTTGTTGAGGGATTCAGGTTGTTTGTCCTGTGGCATTTCCCAGCCAAGATTTTGCAGATTGTATTCCCCATGGTCTAGTTTTACATGTTCCTCTGTTGTTTGTATTTCCTGTAAATTGATAATTGGATATAGAGGTTTGACCAGATTCAGGTTACATTTTTGTTTTGTTTTGTTTTGGCTTGGTTGTTTTTGGATTTTTTTGCAAGAGTTCTTTATAGTACTCTTGCAAAAAGTATTGTGGCCTCCCTTCAGGGACATGTAATGTCTGGTTATCTCTTTTTCTGATTTTAGCTGCCATTGCTGAGTAGTGTCTCCATTTCAGTCATGCTTTACAGAGTAAAAGGAGTAAACTGTGCACACTTTTTGATATCGTAACATCTTTATTCTTTGAATTCTGAGCCTTTATAAATGTCCTGTGCAGTAAGGAATTTTTTAATGTACGTGCAAGAATAATTGGTTTCAAGTGACCTTGCAAAGACATTATCAAGGAATTGCACAATGTTTTCTAAGATTGAAAATAAACTTAATCTCTTGTCTTAATGGATTTTCGCAGCCTTGATTATTTGTGTTTTATGCTTCATTAGATTGTTCTTCCGATGTATCAGAAGTAAGGCAGAGGGGAAACACTGGTGTGGAAGTGTTCCATGGCAGGTAGGAATTATCCGTTTTCAAACCGTTATGTTAAGACTGTTTAATATGCAGCATAGCCTGAAAAGACCTTGATGTCCACATAAACTGGTTGGTCTTTATCAAACTATTTCTGAAAGATAGTTTTCTTTAAGCAAGATTAGACCTGTTGGAACTTTTAATTCAAAGGACCATTTAGTTGTATTGAATATTTAATTACTTGCTTCCTATTTCACTTGAACAATTTTGTGACGTTTTAAGTGCAATCAGTATTCTCCTATTTAGGAGAAAATTACATTTCCCTGACTAACTTCAGTATCTTTTTATAGACCAGTATCTGCTTGATATTGGTATACAGTAAGTATAATTCATAAGCTACTAGAATGTTAGAACTGGGAGAAGCCCTGTAAATATTCACTACATGAGGAACTAGACCTAGGTAGGTGACAAGACTTGTTTTGATAGTGTTATGACTTCAACTTAAGATTCTAGATTTCTGCAGTGATATCTTCCTAGAGCCAAAATCAAAGCAAGCGTGTAGGACTGTGTTTAACTTTGGGGAAAAGTCCATCTCAAGAGAATAGTTTTTCCTGAAAAGTATACATTGGGGCTGTTGTGATTGTAAAAGCACTTTAGTTTGGTCGCTACTTTTCCTTGAGGCCTGGATAAGTGTGAACTTGGAAAAAGAAGGAACCAAGTATTAAAAGGACTGTTAAAATGCGAATACTTGGTGTGTTTGGTACATAGTTTTTTCTAGGTACAGAATTGATACCAGGAATGTTCAAAACTATCAGACTTCTTTTACTCTGTTTCACGTCCTCTGATAAAAGACATTCTATTTGTGGCTGGTATCTTTAAAGAGCAAACAAGAAAAAAAAAGAAAAGACATTCTAGATATGAAGGTTGCATTAGGATTTTATGTTAAGATCATTTTCATTTGTCTTTAGGATCCTAATTCCAAAGAACATTCTGTAAACAGTAAGTCTCAGCAAGCATCTGAGTCATTCTGTCATCCTTCCAGCCAGCTGAGAAACCCATTCAAGGTACTTGACAAGAATCAAGAACCAGCTCTCTGGAAACAGCTCACCAAAGGGGAAGGTGAGGAAAAGATGGCTGATAAGAAGCAAAGGGAAAAGGGCGATCTACTCTCGGACCACAAGAAGGAACAGAATCCTGACTGTAACTGCCAGATGGGGAAAGAGCTCTCTTCTGACCTGGCGATAAAGAAAAAACAATCTGTTCCAGAGAAGAAGCAAGAGGAGAGAGCGGAGTTTCGGTGTGAAGCAAGGAAGGCTGAAGGGACACACAAGAGAGACTTTTCTGAAATTAAATCCACACAGTGCCATGGTAATAAGCTGAGATCATCTACGTCTCCTCAGGAGAAATCAAATGGTAAGAGTCAAGATGTCCAAAGAGAGTCAAAACCTCTGAGAGAAAAGGAAACCCAGCTTTTGCCTCAAAAAGCTCACAGTCAGAACCCAATAAGCAAGCCCCAGAAGGGGGGACCCCTCAGCCAGGAGCACCTCAAGAACTGGGAGGCTGAAGAAACGAAGGCCAAGGTCGCCACAGGCGTACAGACCATCCAGAAAAGGCCGGCCCAGGGTCATTTCCAGGCACAGTTGGAGACTCGTGGTGTACCTGCTCCCAAAGGACCAGCGGCACGACTTGCACCAGCAGCACCAGGACTTTCCCTGGGCGAGAGGCGTGAAGCTGCCACAAGCAATAGTGACAGTGAGGAAGATGATGTCATTTTTGTTTCCTCTAATCCTGGGAGTCCCCTGCTCTTTGACTCAATTCTGGACTCAAAGAAGAAGGAGAACCTTCAATTCCCTGGACAAAGTATGCAAAAAAAAATATCTCCTACCTCAGGTGTTTCCAAGAAGGTAGAACCCTCAGACCCAGCAGCCCGACGTGTGTACCTTACAACGCAACTGAAACAAAAGAAGGTAACCATTGGCTTGTGTTTTGTTCTTAAGGTCAGAGCACTGCTTGCTATGGGCAGATATGAGACCCCCACAGAAGAGTTAAATATGCTCACGTGAAGGTTTTGCAGGTGGATGTTTTCTGCGTTTTCCTATGCTTATATTAATATTTTCAGGATTGGTAAGCCAACTGCGTTAAAAAAAAGAAAGTCCTGTTTTCATGCACATAGTTAAAAGACCATAATTTTCGAGTTTTGGCATTTTAGGCTAGTTTAATAGGAGATTATCCCTCGAAAACTTGAGGCGAGAGATCCACTTGACAGGGTTCTGTTTTTCAGAGCACACTGGCATCGGTGAACATCCACGCTCTTCCTGACAAGGGTCAGAAGTTGTTCGAGCAAATCCAGGTGTTGGAGGAAGCGCTGGGTGCTCTTGCCCTCTCGCCGGAGCCAGGTGAAGTCGTTTGTGCCTTAGAACTCAGGGCCTGTGTGAACTTCACAAGAGACTTTGGGAAGCCGTTTAGATAAAGAATGTGTTGATTCATTCACCTTTCCATTTTATTATCTTCTGAGCTTTCTTTTAAATTACACCGATGATTTAGAAAAACGTTCTCCTATTTCCTGTGGACTAAGCTCTTTCCCATAGTTTAAGCAGCAGTTAAAGAGCTACATTGTCTAGGAAGCCTTCCCAGTTATTAGAATGGAATGATCGCAATTTCTCTTGATCTCCCCTCCACACAAACAGTCCCTTCACTTTGCTGAATTTTAATCTGTTCTTCCCCTTGTTGAGCAGGAACTAATGAGGAGAGTAACCCGGAAGTACCACAGCAGAGTAACGCCACCAAAACTGCCACTGGCCCTCCCCACCTGGTGCCTCCCCAACCCCTTCCGGGTCATGGTGCCCAGCCTGCGGGTTCCCTGGGACTGAAGGCTGCCTGCCAGGTGACTGCCGGAGGTAAGGTCCAGGGGCCTGGCCCTGCCGTGAATAGCTACAGCTGTGAGTTGAGCACTTCCTACTACAGCAGTCCCCTCTCGTCTGCAATTTCAATTACCATGGTCAACCATGGTCCAAAAATAGGTGAGTTCAGTAAAATAAGATATTTTGAGAGCAAGAGACCACATTCACATAACTTTTATCACAGTATACGGTTACAATTATTCTGTTTTATTATTGCTGTGGGTAATCTTATTGTGCCTACAGTTTATCATAGGTGTGTGTATATAGGGGAAAACATAATATATATGGGGTTTGGTACTGTCCACGGTTTTAGGCAATCTACTGGGGGTTCTGAAATGTATCCCCTGCTGATAAGGGGGACAGATAACATAGATGGCTTTGTGCCCGTGTGGAGGGAGAAGCCATTCTCACGTTGTAAGTTGCCCCTATGATAAAGATCGTGGTGCTCAGTGGAGCTTTGCACAGTGTTACTTAGCTCTCTGTGCAGGCAGAGACTGTATTTCCCTTGTTCACCCCGCTGTGCTGATTAGTCAGCCCAGTGCCTGGCACAAGGCAGTTGTCCAGTTAGTGTTTGTGAATGAAGATGCTAGCTCGTATCATTATGAGGTCAGTAGACAAGCAGATGCATTCTTATTCCTTCCTGTGTGTGTGCGTTAAGGCAGAGCACAGGCGTGACATGAGTCGAGACCCATGGCTAACAGACCCACAGAGAGCAATAGTACCCTAGTTAGCTAAATGTTAACATCCTGAACTTTCCAGACAAGTTTGAATTCAGAAGTAACTGCAGAATGAAAATTCCGAGTAGAGCCTTAAATACATAATAGAATTGGTTGGCTTGCTGGTGAGGAGACAGGAGCCCAGGTTTGCTGGTGGTGACTAGGAAAGCTAAAACCAGTTTTCTACCAGTTGGCAACTGCTAGAGCTATAGAAAGTTGAAGAGAGTACTTAACAAGGCAGCTAAGAAATAGACACGGTGCCATTTGAGACTAAGCCCACTCTACATGAGAAAAGGAAACATGCTTATTCAAGTAGCATTACAGTCTTGGCCGCTCGGGAGGCCTTTTGAGAACGTCGTTGTGTTACAGCATCATTCAGTAAATGTAACAGGTGCCCAAATCATCTAGAGAAAAATTAAATTAGGTTATTAAGGTATAAGAGCATGTAATATGTTTTGGAAAGAATTCCGTTAAAATAGTTTTTCATTTTAAAACATTTAAATAGCTTTCATTTGTCTAGAAACTTCTTATTTGGGATGCTTCGTCTCTAAAATTGCAAATAGCTGAGGTGCCTGTAATCGTTAACTAACTTCTGTAGAGCTCCCTGAGTACGATGTGTGGGCTAATACTGAGTATTTCCCAGTGCTGTGTACAGTCAGCGCGTGACCGACAGTTTAGGGGCTGTCTTTCCCTGTCTACCTAAGCTTCCACAGACTGCCTCTCGCTTGGCCTTTTCTCTCTCTCACTTTCCTTCTCTGCATCCAACTCCAGGGATCTTTTCTTCCTAAAACACTGGATGATGTTGCCTTTTTCTTGGCCACCTCTTCAAAGCTGGAAAAAAAAACCTACCAGAAATATCGTGGGTTCTCTGTTTCATTATACTTTCTATTATTTTGACCTATATTATAATAATTGTTTATGTGATTTAAAAAAAACAGAGAATGGGGACAGAGGAGCCTGTGAGACTAGGTGAATCCAGACACAAGGATTTTTAGTCAACACAGAACCATCATCTGGCAAATAATTTAATTGCTTTTTTGCAGCTGTAGCCAGGACGTAATACTTGTGACATCTTTCGGTAACACCTGTTTGTATGCAGGTGCTACAAACCAAGATTGCCTTCACGCAGTGTGGAAGGTCACAAGTGAAGCCATTGATGAGCTGCATCGCTCACTTGAGTCACGTCCTGGTGAGACAGCTGTGGCAGAAGATCCTGCTGGGTTGAAGGTGAGCGGGGAAGTTCATGGTACGGAGTGTCCCATAGCAGTGCTCCAGCGACCCTGAGGACAGAGACCACTGTGAAAGTGTCTGGCAGGGTGCCATTCTGATATGTCTTTTCTACAGATAGATGCTTGCGTTATTTTCTCCTTTTGTGTTTAGCAGGGCAAACAACAACAAAAACAACCCTTTTTTAAAAAGTCGTAAAGTTATATATTTCTATAGCAGTAACAAATCCATTTATTGAGTTCATAGGTGCCACAAGAATGCAAAAGAATTGCTGCTTTTAATTGGAGTGGAAATGCATATACAACATATACAAAACAAAAGGCAAAGATAAAATGTGCCTTGTAATGTACTATAGACTGTATACAAAGTAGGAAAGGGATTCAAAGTAGAGGAAACATCACTCTAGGTCAGTACTTATTTGTTGCCTGCCTACTTTGTACCTGAAAGAAACTGCAAGCCTTAAGACAGCAGAGAGGATCGAAACCAAACACCGCAATTAGAGGGAGTGGTGGTTAGAGGGAAAATACAGAGGTTGGTAGTGATACGTGATGATCAGGTGCAGTCAATACCTGCGCTGGGAGTAGCAGGTGATGTTACCGAGGAGGAGGACTCGCTTGCTGTGTCGCATGGCATTGGTGAAGGATTAGATCTTCATAGCTCAGGAGATAGTGTGGAATCACTAGCATTTGAGCAGGGATGGCTAAGGAAGATGAGTTTTTCTCGTAGAGTATAAGATAAACTGGAACACAAAAGGACTAGAAGGGGTTCTCCAGTTCGAGGGCTACTGAAATTCATGACTAGCAATGAGGCTGGGGCGTTGGCTGCAGAGGAGAGGCAAATTGAAGAGGCAAGGAAAAGCCAATGGAATGGCTGGTGAAAGGAGGGTGAGCAGCCAGAAGTCTTGGTTGCAAGCAGTAAAAATTACTTCGATTAAGCAGACAAACCAGGGCTCTCAATTACTGCGGGGAGGAGGGGTTGTTAATAGAACATGAGACATAAACCAAAACATAAGCTCAGGTGGACCAGGACACGGTATGGTTACCCTAGGTGAGAGGATGCAGTTAAGATTTTCAAGGTGAAACAAGCAATTGATACAACGACATCTAGAATATTGAGATCAGTCGCAGAAGATAAAAGAGGAAAGTGTAGAGTTCGTGTAGCCAGGATCAGCTTAGCCTCTCATTAGGAATTTATACTTAACATTTGATTATTACCTTTGTCAGGTGCCTCTGCTACTGCACCAGAAGCAGGCATTAGCTTGGTTATTGTGGCGGGAAAGTCAGAAACCACAAGGAGGAATTCTGGGTAAGTTTGGTATAGTGATAAGCGCCAACCTTTACGGAATGCTTAGGCATTGTCCTAAATGTATTGTGTTGTCTCATTCAGTCCTCAACAACTCTCTGAGGCTGGTACTCTAATTCCCCATTTTACAGGGAAGGAAACTAAGACATAGAAATGTTAAGCAACTTACTTAAAAATACACAGCTGTAGGATCAGCGCTGTTGGTTGCAAATGGCAGAAGCTGACTCTGGTGATTAAGCAGAGGAGTTTATTGTTTGGTGGCCCCTGGAATCTCTGGGAGATGTGGAGTGCCAGGCTGGAGGCCAAATCGCCAGGAGCAGTGGCCACAGCTAAGTCACAGACTTGAGTGTTCTATGGAAAGCATCACAGCTTCTTTGCTCCAGCAAGCACTAGAGGCACCAATGCCACCCCAGAGTCAGATGCTTCTGTCTCCACCGCTTCCTGCAGAAGGGATTGCATAGGGAGTCTCTTTTCTAAAGTTGCTTATACTTGAATGAAAGTCTTATGTGACTACGTCTGATGTATAGAGAGCCTGGTCATGTTGCCAGTGCCTAAGCTGCAGCAGAGGCTAGAAAGCAAGTTTTCTGCTCAGCTTTGGGACTTGTCAGGCTAGACTTTTCCAAGGTGCTCAACTTTTAGAAAACGTGGCAGATGTCCACTATGGCTAGTGACTGTGTCGGGGGTCCCCAAGACCACTTCTAGGTTCAGCAGTGTATTAGTAGGACTCAAAGCATATAGTCACACTCATGGCTATGATTTATTACAGTGAAAGGATACAGATCAAACCAGCAAAAGGAAAGGCACCTGGGACAAAATCCAGGGGCAACCAGGAGCAAGCTTCCAAGTCCTCTCCCAGTAGAGTCACTTGGGGCACACTTAATGCTCCCAGCAGTGAGTTGTGACAACAGTTATAAAACGTTTCCAACCAAGGAAGCTCGGTAGAGATTCAGTGTCGAGGGCTTTTACTGGGGTGTGCTTACGTAGGCAGCTTTAGCTTTGGTATGGACCAAATCTCCGTACTCCCAGAAGGAAAGCAGGTGTATGACATAAACCATATTGTTTGTACAAACAGTTTAGGCAGAGTGAGCCACTCTTACCAGGTCTGAAATGGTGAGAACCCTCTCTAAATGTGGTTCCCAGATGCCGGCCAAAGCCATCCTTGTAAGTAGGCCTTTCAAAGGATAGCAGGTGGGACTACAGGCCTGATTTGTGAACTCTGCAAAGTGGCAGAGCCAGGATTGGACTCAGAGCCTACGTTCTGACATTTCAGTTCTGCTATGCCAGAACAATTGCTTTGAATGAGCTTAGTAGCCTGATGGCTGATCCTCAGTGTTGTAATCTGTTAAAATGAGGATAATGGTACTCTATAGGGTCTGAATTGTAAATTAGATAAGCTCGCTGACTGACAGTGTGATAATACCCAAGAAATGTTGATTTATATCTTTGATGAATAAGTTAAGGGAATGGAAGACTATTTTGAGTTAACTCTTTAACTCCAGAAATATGGTAGCACCAGTAAATAGTAAGATATATCTACTGGACTTTTTTTGCCTTTGGAGGTAACAGATAAAAAGAATAGGCACCATCATCAAACTGGAATAGATATTAATCAGCACATTAGACAGGTAATAATGTACCATGGAGACTAGAATAAGATCCAAGTTGTAAGTTTAAATTTTATAAGAGTTGTAGCAAATGTCTTTGAGCTAGGTCTCAATAAATAGCAAGAGCTATAGGGTTCATTTTAATAACGGAGATGAAGGAACCATTCAGGTAGGCACAGAATAATGACTGGGGCTGGGCATGGTAGCTCACACCTGTAATCCTAGTACTTTGGGAGGCCAAGGCAAGAGGATTGCTTGAGGCCAGAAGTTCGAGACCAGCCTGAGCAATGTAGTGAGACACCCAGTTCTATAAAAAATAGAAAAATTAGCTGGGTGTGGTGACAGGTGCCTGTAGTCCCAGCTACTTGGGAGGCCAAGGCAGGAGGATCACTTCAGGCCAGTAGTTTGAGGTTGCAGTGAGCTATGATGACATCACTACACTCTGGCCCAGGAAACAAAGACCCTGTCTCCAAAAAAAAAAAAAAACAAAATAAAAAGTGACTGGAATGGCACTAACAGTAGAGGGAACAAGAGTTAAATGTGTGCCAGTGGTTTCTTCTCTTGAAGTTGGGTGGATTCTTTACCCTGAGTAATTAACTGTCTTAATTTTGCTTTTATTTTCCAGCGGATGACATGGGTTTAGGAAAAACCCTGACAATGATTGCACTCATCCTGACCCAGAAGAATCAAGAGAAAGACCAAAAAAAGGACAAAAACATGGCTTTGACGTGGCTTTCCAAAGATGGTAGGCAAAAGTGCTTAATAGCCTGCCATTCTCTACATTATTTGAGCCATTTGAAAGGAGAAAGTTTTAAGCTATAAAAGGACACCTTTGGTCATATTTAATTCATCTACTGGGAAACCACTATTAGATAGATTACTTGGCTATGGTATTATTTCTGATACTGAGTATTCTAAGTGATCATTTTTTCTGTTTTAATATAAATTTAGCTCGATCAATGATTAGAAAAAAGTTTATGGAGCTGCTAGAAGACCTAGTTTAAGCGTAATATAATAATTATTATTTTTGTTAATGTTGAGACTGTAAATATAGTTTAGATCCAAATTAATTATGTATTTTTTTTTTAAGGAAGATCTGTCACAAATGCATATTTCAGCCACCATAGTGGAAGCTGGTTTTTCATGTTTCTGAAATTCCAGAAACTTATAGATCATAGACAGTTTTTATCTTATCTGAGCCTATGTTGTTAAAATGTAATAACTTTAGCCGAGTGCGATATTGCGTGCCTGTAGTTGCAGCTGCTTGCAAGGCTGAGGTGGGAGGATCATTGAGGCCAGGCTAGGCAACATGGCAAGACCCCATCTCTTTAAAAAATAAAATAAAATAAAATGTAACAACTTTATAAGTACTCTAGAGATCTTATATATTATGTGTAGATAACACCACATGTGAGTTGCCACATACTCAAATACAGCCCTCAGTTGGTTAGACAAATAAAAAATCTGTGACTGTCTGCTCTCAGGGCTTCTAATGATCACTGTTGCAGCTGGGTCCTGTATCCCTGTGTGGAGTAGCACATACACATGCACGGAGATGGGGGGCGATGATATAAGTACTCCGTCACTAATTGGTTCCAAAGGAACGTTTGCTTATCTTAGAAAAAAAGTTCTGTACTTTTGTTTTGATGTGGAAATACACTAAGTTATGCTTTTCAGAAAAAATAATACTCCAATACTCCCTCGTAATGAATCAACCCAGACGGAGTTATGAAACGATCCAGTTTCTACCTCTGGCCACCCGGTGAAAGTGCGTTGCTTTTTTAGACTGAGGTCATGCACTGCCTGCCTTCCTCTTCCTTTTTAGCCTCTCTCTGACACTTTTATAGGAGAAAATAAATAATTAAGGGTTTGGTTTAAAAGACCATCTTTCCTGTTCCCTGTTTCACTAGCGGCTCTGTGTAGAAATAAGAGCAGCAGTTAAAAATATTGATTAAAAGAGTAAAGTCGGTTAAGAGAAAGAGGTAATGTGTCTGAGAAGTTAAAGGCCATTTAGTGAACGTAACTGTTGATGGTTTTTTTCCTCAAGACTCCTGTGACTTTACCTCCCACGGAACTCTAATCATCTGTCCTGCTTCCCTCATCCATCACTGGAAAAATGAGGTAGAGAAACGTGTGAACAGCAGCAAACTGAGAGTCTATCTCTATCATGGGCCAAACCGGGACCAACGTGCGAAAGTGTAAGTGCAGAAGTACCACAGTCCTGGGGGCCGTCAGCACCTGGCCCTGGGGAGCCCTGTCGACCTCTCCTGCTTTCTCTGAGATTTCACTCAGTCAGGACTAATAATATTTGTGAAGACCAAAGGCAGATTTTCACGCTCATCACCAAATGGCCTTTGTCCGGTACTAAGAGATATATCTTGAGATCAAATGGTAATCTTTCGCTGCTACGTCCTTGTCACTGTCCCGAACAAAAGCTGTCCTGGGAGGAGGCCCCAGATGCCTGAGTTGTCCGCCAGGTGGCGGCAGACTTGCCCTGGTACAAGAGGATATGTCACAAGTCTTCCATGGTTGCTGAAGTGCTGATTCGAGGTTCACATTCTTTTTCTGTTAGTGTGAATGAAACCTGCCCAGTCTTACAGAGCGTATTGATAGAATACTAATGATTGGTTGCTATAGGCCGATTATATGTTTATGGCTTTGTTTTTAACATGGAACCATTAAGAAGCTTTAGAGTCAAGAGTTTAGGATGATTAGACTTAACTATAAATTTCTGAAGGAAGATGCTTAGGAAGGAGGAAAGAAAATGCCCAGCCTCTGGTATTGTATATGCATCCCCCAAAGAACAGGCAGCAGTTGTTCAGGAGTAAGTTGCCAGATAGGTGAACGTCGGTCTTACAACAACCCGATTCTTGAAACTGATGGTCATTTCAGTAGGTGAGAGGTACAGGGCAGCAGTGGCAGGCCTGCAGGCCTTTCCTGGCAGAGGGTACTGTCGGTTGCCTGCTGTTGCTCTAAATTTTTATTTAGAAATAAATTGGATCTCACTCAATTTACACTTTGAGGATAACTCATTTGGTATTCAGAATGTGCTAGTTGACCTATTGAAATCATTCTCAATTACACTTCTTTATATGATGCTAAGGCAACCTGTAGGCATTGCTGCCTCTGAATTGGGCATATCGTTTTTATAAAAGTAGTTATTGAAGTTCTCTCAGATGTACAAATTAAGCTTCATTGGAAAAAGATTTGTGCTTTTCATTGAGAGTCTTTATATGTAATTGGTGTAAGGAAGGTAAACTGAAAGCTTACAGAATGTATTTTTATATCCAAATGTCAAAGCTAGATCAGTGGGTTTTCATAAATCCTTTAAAGAGTGGTGGGGAGAGCATCATTGGTGTAAGGTGCTGTGAGGGTTTCTTTCTTCCCTGGGACTTTGGTGTGACCCACCTCAAATCATTATTAAATGTTAATTCCTGGCTCTGTCCTACTTTCCGTTCTGGCCAGATCGTATCAAACTTAATATGATCCCAGCCAGAGATTTTCCTTTTTGACTCATTGGATGGGAAGAGGGAGGCCATTCTAGCTGTAGTGTGCAGACTGTAAACATGTTGTGTATGCGTAGTAAGAAGAGAAGTTAACAATTCTGTCTGTCCTTCCTGTGATAGGCATGTTCGTAAAGAGATCAATTCTGACTCTCTTGTTGTCACAGTCCATAGAGGGATCATTTATTGATTGCTTTGTGTTGTATCTGTGCAGCCTCTCTACATATGACGTTGTGATCACTACCTACAGCCTTGTGGCCAAGGAGATTCCCACAAACAAGCAAAAGGGAGAGATCCCAGGTGTAAACGTCAATGTGGAGGTGAGGCTTGGGGATGGCCAGGGTGGTAAGATTAGAGCCATACATCATTTAACAGGAGTCTTTTATAGCCTCAGAGATAGCAAAAGCACCTTCCCATGAGGTCAGCAATGCTTTAAATCCACCACCCGTGGAAAGAAGTAGTTCTTTCCCTCCATCCCATCACCACCTCAGAGATAAAGGCTGATATTTGGCACAGTGTTCAGTCGTGTTTTAGAACTAAAGACAGCTATATTGCAATTGTGGTGGTAATAATCAGCTGAATACAGGAAAGCCTCCCTTGTGCTGTTTTTATTTTAGAGAATTTGGGGTATACTTTCATGATTTGTTTTAAATTTACTTTGTAGACTAGTATTCTAGCACTAGTGTTTTGGCATAAAGCCATCATTCCCTGCCTTCCCTATACCTCCCAGAAAAAAGGGTTGCAAATGATCGGACTACAAATGGGCCAAAGGCTAAACGAGAACCGTGAAGAAAACCAGAGTGTTTGCTGGCAGATCCAGGGTAGCCTCAGTTGTATGATTATTGCATAATTATTTTCAGGACCTTTCCCTCCTGAAAATATGGTATTATTCCAAGAACTGATCTTTTGCATGTTTTCCTTTTTAGTACAGTAGGGTATTCACAGATTTCTTTATTTGGAGAGATCTCTAGAACACTTCTCCAGCTATGACCAACTCTGACTTCTTAGAGATAATAAACTTTCCAGATTCCTCAGTGGCTCTCCATTGCTTTCAAAGAACTCCAGATCCCTTTACATAACACAGCAGACTCTTGACAATCTTGCCCTTCCTGTGCGTCCCGCATCTCTCCTATGCCCTGCCATGCTCTGTCACACTGTTGTGCCTTTGTCCTCCCTCTGAATGGAATGCTTTGCCTCTGTTCCTTTTCCCAGGTTAATTTTTTTTAACCTGCTTCAGGGATCCTTTCTGGGCCATCCACTTCCCACCTTCCCCCATTTGGTTGAAAGTTTCTGCTAGCACCTCGTGCTTGCCTATGTTGTAGCACTCTGTTTATTCAGCAGAGACTGAGTATCTTCTATAGGTCAGGGATACAGCAGTGAACAAGACCAGCTGGAGTCCCACTTCACGTATTGAATTATGCAGTGGGACTTACTGTATATACGTTGAGTCATAATTAGCTTCACACTTATTTTTCCCCCCTGTTAGATTTTGAGCTCTTGAGGGTAGGAACTATTCTTTATGTCTGGCTAAGTATCTTACGTCTAAAAGTAGGCTTTTAGTAAATTTGGTAAGTACTAAATATTTTATTGAGTGAGTGAATTTGCAGGCTCAGCGCCTAGTGTAGTCCTGGCCTATTAGCCATTGCTTAAATGTGGGTTGAAAGAATAAATGAAAACTCAAATTAGAGAACATTTTACTCTTAGCTATCTTAAGCCCAAGGTCTGAGACTCTCAGGCAACTTGTTTATTTGAACCAGTTGAGCAGTTCTACTCTTGAGTTTCGTAACTTTTATGTCAGTGTTCCTGATCTAAGCAAATTTGAGGGTAAAAGTGGATCCTCAATACCTGGCTGTCATTTCCCCTTATCTCCTTGAGGACACGTACATTTTCCCACACTGTTGTTGGATTTCACTTGTGTTTCTGTCAGGGCGTCTCCACACCTTTGCTTCGAATAGTCTGGGCTCGAATCATATTGGATGAAGCTCACAATGTTAAGAACCCCCGAGTGTGGACGTCCATAGCGGTGTGCAAGCTACAAGCCCATGCCCGTTGGGCTGTCACTGGAACCCCCATTCAAAACAACTTGTTGGATATGTATTCACTGCTGAAGTGAGTAACCTCTTTGGATTTGTGTAAATGTGAGCCCTGTCTGCAACCCTTCATCACTATTGCATGTCTCAAGATAAAGCTCCAGGGTGTGCCAGATTATCTCGTGTAGCAGATGGCAAGGCTGTCAGCCTTTAAAGGACAGAAGAATAAATATTTATGAGAAAATGTCTGTTGATTGACTGGCTGATACAGGATTTTGATTACATTTAGCCCCTGTATATGCAAAAACGTAGGACAGATTGGCTTAAAGGAAGCA
>RJWJ010023253.1:0-26021 GCA_004363605.1 Indri indri
TCACTGGCTATTTGTGAGAACTGTGAAGACAGACTGCCCCGGCACCCCCGCCTTGCTGCAGGCCCCATCACTAGCTGCCGGTTGAAAGCCGGGCAGCCTTCTCCCAGTTTTGATTGTGGTTTTGGATCTATCAACTGAGATTCCCACCACTACTGGGGATCTTTCCTTTGCAGGCTGAATACATGGTGGCACATTCTGGGTTCTGGCTCTCAGCACCATCACAAATCCCCCTTCCCTTCTCTCTGCTTGCTCCCCCAAAGCTGCTGTTCCCACGTGATCTTGTTGCTATTGATGGTTTTAACCCAAACTACTCTGTCACCTAGTTTTAGTGAAGATGGTGTCCCTGTATGCCTCCAATAATTGTTTTCCAAATTTTTATTTTAAAAGTGATTTGCATTTTTCTGTTTATACCATAATGCCTAGGATAGGACAGACTAAGCCATAGTAACAATTAAATTAAAAACTGTAGTGACTACACACAAGCACTTCTTTCTTGTTCATGTCACAAGTACAATGCAGTCAGGAGGCTCTCCTGATAGCTTTCCATCAACAGTGACTCTCGTGTCCGGCTGCTTCCATTTTGCAAATTCTTTGTTTATAGCCAAACAGGAAGGCAAGAGAATGGCCAATCATGACGGTGAGTTTTACTGCCAGGCCTGGAAGTCACATAGATTACTTGTCTGCACATCTCACTGGCCAGAACTCTGTCATGTGGCCCCAAACTAACTGCAAGAGAGGCTTGGAAACATGGAACAGTACTAAGAATTTCTGCTACAACTCTGTACAGTTGCCCAAGCAACTTGGTGAAAGAAGGCAGACAAAAACTAAGATGCTGCCTGTCTCTTCATCTATCTGTACAAGGATGTAAAATATAATTTGATCAAAGAACATGTCATCATATTTAATAAGGTTTTAATTCCTTAAAATTATTTTAAATTTAAAAAAATTTTATAAATCAAATTATTTTCAAGTCTGCAAAAAACCATGTCTCCACAAAGAGTCTCCAATTGCTAACAAATTTTGGGGGTGACAGAGTCAGCATCTAATTAAATAAAATTAAAAAGTCTCCAATTGTAAAGGTTCCAGTTAAATATATCTTTAGGAATTATAAAGAATTAGACTATACCATTAATAAATGAAGTAAGAAAATGGTAGTTTGGCATCATTTATAAATGTGTATGTGTTGACATTCTAAATATTCAATATATATAAACACAGAAGAAAGATAACCTTAAGATAATGATTTTTATTACATGTAGTCTACTATGTTTGACACTATAAATATAGCCACTGGAAAAAAAACCACAATAATTAAATTAAGAATTAAGTTCATGAACGTTTACAAAATAAAACCAATGTACTCTGACTTATAATTGTATCTTAAATATCTCAACTTTACTTTTCTGGCATGGTCAGACCATCTAAAAACATTTTCACACTATTTTAATTTTAGGATATAAAACAGTAGTAATCTACTAAATTTTCCATTATAAAAATTAATATGGCAATTCTCAAAATACTGAAAAACTGTTTTATGAAAGCAGAACTCACATCACAGCAACTTATTTCCTTTCTTTCAAACGTATATTCAAAAGGCACATTTTAATTAATAGTATCTATCTAAAAGATAGTAGTTGGAGTTTTGAATTTCCAGTCAATTTTCCATTATCTCAAAACTGAGCTAATGGAAGGTCAGAGGAGGTAGGACAACACAGGTTTCCAATTAACTCCATTAAGGCGGCAGAATTCTCATTCGGCACATCCATGAAGACCAAGAGAAAGATGTAAAGGAAGAGAGAACTACAGGTCTGTCTTACATGCTAATTTAACCTTCAGGATATAATTTCTACACAAAAATACATTCTACACAAGACAATAAGCTTAAAACACAAAACGTCAAGAGCACAAATTACTCAGTTTGGTCCAACTGGTGATGTTACTGATTTTGAGCCTGAAGAAAAGAACAAAGCTTCTGCTTCTCTATAATCACATCTTCATACCAGGCTCATTTCAATTTAAATCACATAGT
This sequence comes from Indri indri, assembly GCA_004363605.1. NCBI lineage: Eukaryota > Metazoa > Chordata > Mammalia > Primates > Indriidae > Indri > Indri indri. Next base: position 2,030 of record RJWJ010023253.1, read on the forward strand.
GCTGCAAATTCCAAGAATGTCAGACATACTGATATTCAAAATAAAGTACAAAAATAAATTTCAAAATCAAATATAAATGATTTTACGGTTATCTCTGTCATGCTCCCCTTTAATTGGCCTGATAATATAAAATTGACTGTAATTATAACATCTATAATTTCAAGTAGTAATATTATTTTTAAGAACTTATAACCTAGGACCCCAAAATGCAATCCAATATATAATGTGGGGTATGGTTTACTTTTAAATTTAATATTAATTGAAGTACTAAATTTTACAAGATCAGTACTCTGAAGTAATAATCTCAAGTACTTGATCCCATGCAAGAAAACAAAAGGGAATTTTATTGCTATTTTGGAATTCCAAAATACTGGGGGATCTACTTCAATTTCATATTATTCCTCTCAAGTCTCACTTGAATGTTTCCATTTTTTAACAAAAGGGGGAATGTCCTTAGAATTTTTCTTACTACAACAAAATAATTCACCAAAAATATTCTAAAGTACAAAAAAGAAAATGGTCACTTGTTACTTAACGAAGATATAATTTTGTGGTCCTTAATAATAGTCACTTTAGGGGCACTTAGTCAAGTTCTAAAACAGCAGCTTTTAAAATTAAGGCAACGTTGCTTTATTTTTACGTGTTTTTCCATTACCTAACTATTCTATTAAAGTTCATAAGAGCAGTTTCAGACTTATGCACCCTCAAAAGCCTTTGTAACGTAAAAAGAGTTAACATGAACATTCTTCTCAATGTTTAAAAAGTACATTAAAAATTATTGTATTCAAAGTCAACAAACACTTTATTTTTCTACTTGGAATTCTAGGGTAATTACAGTCATTCCAGCATGTGTAAAATCACCTTTTAAACTAACAACATAAAATACAAATTTTCTACAAAATAAAATACAGGAAATTATCACTTCTTCCCTGAAACAGATATTTAATATTGGGACAAAAATCTGTATACTTTTGGTTACATTCAAAATATAACCTTTACAGACTTGTATTACTTGAGGTTTTGGCAACTGGCGCTCTTAACAGCAGATTTACATTACCGTAATGTTTAACGACAAAATAACTTTAAACAGTTTGTTTATCTCATTCTTACATCTGTTACCAGGCAGAAAAAAATGGCTTCCTGCAATGGACGGTCTGCGTAAAGCAATTGCTTAGGTGGACAACCCGACCCTGACTTCCACCTTGACTCCGTTCCACAATTATACAGGGCATTTGTACTAGCTGAAAAGGACTCTTCCCGTCTTTCAGTGCCTGAGTAAGATTTAAGATCTGCAGAAAGAAGAGAGATTTTCACCAATTTTAGAAAGATAAAAAGCTTCACTTCGCTGACATTATTTTAACCATTTATTCACATAATTTTTTTCATCCACTTACACACACATGAGATTGTGATGAGGAATGACTGCTATAAATATGATTATATGGATACATACATGTTTATATACACATGTACACAAATGCACAAAATGAGAATAAAATAACTTTTGCCAATTGGTAACTTTAAGATATTCTAGAATAAACCTATGTCCAGGAGCAATGGAATCGGAGAATGAATAAAGTGAAGGGTTCTACATATTCTATTCAACATAAAATCTAAATAAATACTGGTTTAAATAGTCTGGTTTTAACTAAATACCTTATCCACTCATTCAACAAATAAATTTACTGTATGCCTATTATGTGCTAGGTTGTGTTTTAAGTGCTAGGGATACAAAAGTTAAAAAAAAAAAAAACAAGCAAAATTCCTGCCTTCACAAAGTGTACAGTTTAGCAGCAAGAGAAGCCAATCAATGCGAATAATAAATCACACTGTGCATTAGAAGGTGAAAGTGCCAAGGGAAAGCATGAAGCAAGGCAAGGGGGTTAGAGAGTTTGGGGAGGTAGCCATTTTAAATAAAGTTTTAGTTAAGAGCTTACTCTTAAGAAAAATAAAACTAGAAAAAGTAAAATATATTACATTCTATGTCCAAAGACACCCTTGGCATTTCTACTTGAGCATACAAAGAAGGTTATAAAACTCAAGGCATAGATTATAGCATATTCTACTCTCTATATAGACACAATAAAATTTAGTAAATCATTTTCTTTTTTCCCTGCATATCAGGAAAAATTCCCTCTATTATATACTTTAGAAATACAGATGTCTCATTCAGGTATTTGAAAATATCTAATATATACATGTAATACATTTTGATGGTTCTTGTATAGACTGGTCAATAGTGATAAGCATAAACATTTCAACATAAAGCCACACTAATAAGCAAGCTTCATAATACTTTGAATAGTATAAACTAGATGATTTAGTTCCTAGAAGATTTGGAGTATTTAACATATCAGGAAAATAGACCTGTACTAGCAATAGTATTATAGTTATAGATTATATTTGTTTTAGGATCCCTTTTAAGTTTTTCCCTCAAAATTTTCTAAGTTGGCTATATTTGGATAACAAGGAAAAAAAGAATTTATGAAATTTAAGTCTATAAGCATGGTTCTGACCACGAAAATAAAATTATGTGCAAAAACATGGCTAAGGAATGAAATGTTCTGGTTGGTTTCTTCTTTGGGTTTTAAAAACTCTATTCTAAAGATGTCAGTCTAAATATACCAAACTTAAGTAACATCAAATATTTTTCTGGCTCTAAAAAACAATACATGATTGTTGCAGAGAATCTGGAAAACAGAAAAGTACAAGAAAATGAAAGTCACTTCACAAATTCTCGATTTTTACATAGTTATATAGCAGTAAAAATTATTCAATCCTAAAACTATACTATTAATTTTTCTTTGGGAGTTCAAAAGATACAATAATCTTGCATTTATTTACTACAGAAATATTTGCTAAGCACTCACTGTGTTGAAGAAGGAACTGAATAGGAGGGAAAAATCATGTGAGTCCTTAAAGAACTCACATTCTAGAAACAAATGGCCACATGAACAAATAACTGCAATACAGTGTGATAGACACTTTAACTACAAAGGGCCTATATCCTGACTTTAAAATCTGATCCCCACCCCCACATATCACCCATTTTTTCTTTTCACTTCTCAAAGAATAAGCAAATCTATTATTATATGTTTAAATCAGACAGGATTATTTTTAAAAAATAGGATGGAATAAATACTGCAGGCAAGGGGAGATGCTGGAATTTGCTACCCACGCCACATCTGAGAGCTTGACAGGCATGTGACAGCTGTGGCAGAGGCAGCCGGCATAAACCTGCGGGCTTCTGCATACAGACTTAGCTTTCCTTTAGATTGGTTCTCTCGTTCTCAAATTTCAATGAGTATGAGAATTACTGCACTGTATACATCAAACCACATATATTCTACTTTATGGTCAATTTTAAGCTAGTTTTCAGTAGCAATGTACCTGATATGCTGATTTTAAAACCACATTTCTGAGTAAAATGGGACACCAGCATATTCCCAGAAAGTGCTGTGGAAATCTAAAGAACAACTCCCTGGATTGCAGGAGGAGCCTAGGAAGACTGAGCTGGAGCTTGAAAGAAGAACTGTTCTCCAGATGAAGAGGGAAAGGCATCTGGGGAGAGAACGGCGCAAGGGCTCCACAGGGAGATGGGAAGAAAGAGAAGTTCTGAGTTGCTAAGCTTAAGGGGAGACGCGAAACAACAAAAGACAAAGGCAGGTGCATTGTTTGGAGTCAGACTGTGTGATGGGTCTTGTTGACTGTACTGAAAGCCTAGATTTGAGCCTATACACATGGGCAAATATATCATGGGAGTTTTAAATAATGAAAGACACGATCAGACTTGTTTCTAGAGAGATTTTCTCATCTTAATGTGGAAAAGAAATGGGAGAAGAGGTAAGGATACCACACAGAATGTCAATAAATCCAGAAAAGAGATGTAAGGGCCCTAAGGAGAGGCAATGCCTAAATGGTGTAGATCTGCCAGGCTAAGACGGACCCCCTTATCACACAGATGCAACATGGTACTTCACCCCTTTGAGCCAAATTCTTCCATATAAAATGCAAATAACTGTAGAGTTGTGAGGATAAGCAATAACGAACACAAAAGTACCCAGTAAAGGGTCAAGTACTCAGAGGCACTAAAATGCTTGTCTCACTTTCTTTAACATCAATTGTTACTTAATCTGTAAATGAACTTCTGGTTTGTAAATCACTGAATACTCGTTCACTGTATTTTCATAAAACAGTTTTATTATTTCTGCCATTTTTTCAAATCATGTGGAAAATACATTTCACATTCCCATAGGTAAATATTCTCAGGTCCAATGTTCCAAATAGGCACAGGTAGAACATTAACGAATTTTATTGAACCCGACTACGACCTGTTTAATATAAAATTCAAAACAAGGTTTATCTTTAGCTTTCATAAACACTACCAGTCCCAAACTACAAAAAAAAAAACAAACCCAAAAATCAAGAAAAAAAAACCCTTCATGGTGGTTTCAGTTCACAACTTCATGTGAAGAATTAGAGCATGTCACTGATTATATGCATAAAACTGAAGACTTACTACAAACTAGGGCAAAAGGCTTGGTTATAGAAAACACAAATCATTAAGTTAATAGGCAAAACTGGAGGGGAAAGGAATTTAAAGGATATTTATAAATGATAGAAATAACACAAGTATTTTGACTCGATTAAGGAACTGGCTAAAATAATGATTCTGTTGTTTGGAATTTAGAGTATTGTTATTTGTTTTTGTTAAGCCTCTAATAAGTGCTGATTTACTTTAGAATAATATCTGATTTTTTTAGACCATTTTTTTTTTAGAGACAGGGTCTTGCTGTGTTGCCCAGACTGGAGTGCAGTGGCTATTCCCAGGCACAATCATAGTGCACTGCAGCCTGAAACTCCTGGGCTCAAGGGATCCTCCTGTCTCAGCCTCCCAAGTAGCAGAGACTAAAGTTGCATACCACCGTGCCCGGCCTTAGACTAACTTTAAAAAAATGAAACAACAACAATAACAAAAAGGCCTCCTAAAACCAGAGAGCTACAGAATCATGTATATGGTCAGGGTACATTATTCTTTTTGGCTATCGGAAAGCTCAAAATCAAACTAAAATTAAAAGCAGAACAAAAACAAACTAAAACATACAACCAAAGTATCATCATTTTATTTCTCTCTCCCCAGATCTTAATCCTGTCATTTTTATATTTTATTACATACATTTTTATAATACTTTAAATTAACTCCTTTGTAAATGAGACAGGACATGAATAAATACACCCACTGCTATATCTTGTAACAGACCTCAGAGTTAGCATAACTTTTCAGATGCATTTTTTAATTTAAATTCCTCATGTACTAACTTTAATCCACAATTAAAGCTTACAAAATTATTTACAGCATTTATTTCTTTGTTTGTTTATTTGTTTAAAATAACATCCCTAAGATAAAGATACGCCTTTAGGGATAAGAAAATTCCAGAAGTTGAAGCATATTGACATGTCAAGTCAATCTGTTTCAAGCAAAAAGGTGAAATCGGGGCATAATTATCTATGCCTGAAAATTTAGCTCAAATGTATTTTGGGATGGTAAAACTTTGCCACATAATTATAATCATTGATCACCTGATCCCTTCATTCATGCCTGAATTACCAAAAAAAGCCTCCTAGTGATGCCCCCTGGCTCTAGTCTCCTCATCTACTAAGCAAATCTGCACCCCGCTGTTCAGCCTAGCTTTCTGCAGTGGTTCTTACCCTTTTCGGGTTAGGGATCCCTTTTGCTGAGATATCCTATCTCCCTCCCACATGCAAAATACACATATAAACAACATTTTATACACAATTTCAGGGAGTTCATAGAAGAAACCTAGAAGCAGGTCTCCTTTTCAAAAATTTCTCTCTCATCACGGCCTTTCTTTAATGCTAAATTTCTAACTGCTCCAATTCCTTCTGTGTGAAATCTATATTTTGGTTCTTAAGGCTCTCTATACTCTGGTTCTACCCTACTGCTCCAGCCATTTCACTTACTGATTCCTGTAAAGCACTGCATAAATGTGAAAGAGCACAGAGACATGCACTAGCTAAGACTCAGTCCCTTTTCACTGACCCCTGACCTCCTCAGCAGAGCGTAAGTTCCACGAGAGCAAGAACTTGGTTTTGCTCACTGCTTTATCTCCAGTGACTAGTTTCTGGCACTAGTTCTGTCAATATTATTTGGTGAATGAATAAACAATTATCTTATTTACCTATATTTACTTGCTAAAGTTACAAAATACAATATGAGTGCAAAAACCTGACTCATCTTCTTTGCCACAGGTATTGCAGCAAACAGCTACCTTAAATTAAATGTACATTTTAGGAAGAGAATGTTAATTTAAAAGTTACCAAAGGACAGTGTTTACAGTATAATTTATTTTCATTTCAAGTCTTCCTTTTGGAATCTAAATACCATTAATAGAGTTGAAGAAGCAAATGTCATCTGAGAGTCAGCCCAGCCTGCAGGTCCACATCAGCAGACTTATACCTTGAATCTCTAATATTTAATTAGAGGTGTGAGGAAGAGAAGGGGGAGAGGACTGAGTTACAATTAGTTCTTTCACGCCCCAATCAGTGCTGAACTTTGGTTATTAAACCACTACTCTAGCAAAGGCCAAACATGTTCTGCAAGGAAAAGACTACTGACAACAGAACTTGATATTGAAATGCCCAGACAAGTGGATTTGAGGAGGAAAAATGTAGTGATACCCAGGAAAATGGCTATCAAAATGGAGACAAACAATTCACAGCAGGGAGAAACAAATAGCTAAATAAACAATATACAAAACCTAATTTATAAAACAGTACAGTGAAGAAACTATTTAAATTAACTTCATTTCTAGTCGTCTGAGCATAACAGGTAGTATTAAGAATTCTATCTCCGGGTGACGGCGGAGAAAACAGTTGACTGGTGTTCCAAAGAGATTTTTTTCCTAATGAATAAGATTATAAAAAAGTAACTTACCTGACCTCTCATCACAGACATCTGACTTTCAAAAGTGGCTTTGTCAAATCCTTTGTCAGTCTATCACAAAAAGGGAAAAAAATTGTAATTTCCAAAATCAAGATCCTTGAAATAAATATTTGAAAACAAATGAATACTTCAACTTAGCAAATAAGGTCATTAGAAAGCTTTCCTGATTGATAAAACAAAGAGTTTTTTACCTGGTATCTTTCTGTATACTTTCAAAATGACAAAAAAAGATTTATTTATTTATACCTCAACTTATTTCATAAAGGATTTAAGAGGGCTTAGGTTTTTTAAGAGAATTAAATAGCAGGTCACCAAATACATATTATAATTTATGGAGTATTAATAATTTTGTGAAAGTTCAACTTTTGAAGAAAACAACTTCTTAAATTTTAACGCAGTCTCACTTCAAAGAATACTCATAGTAAGTGTAACTTTACAAATTTATGCTCCTGTAAAGTAAAACTGCTAATTCCTCTCTGTCATGTCAGATTCTACTGCAAGCAGCAATATGAGAAGTAATAAATAGCAAATTAGCTCTGTTAAGAAAATCTCTTCCATTTTAAGATTTATTTTATTTTCTGCATAATCAAAATGAAACATTTATTTACCTTAAAAAGTTCATAAAGATCTTCACATAAATCTTGCACAAAGTTCATGTCAGAAATATATGGTAGAATCAAGCTTCTTATTTCTTCAGAAAAAGGAACTTTAGCTTGAGGAAGCCAAGCCCAGTGAAATGGATCTATAGAAAAAAGTATTCTAATCAGTGGGAGGAAATGGTTTATTTAGACTCACATTTATCCTGCTTCTTTCTTACAATCCTAGGATCTCCCGAAAAAAGGACAGGAGAAAGAACTTAATCAGAGTACAACTATCCTTTGCAATCCAAATTATTCAGATTTGGATAGCCAGTTCAGACTGTAAAGCATAGTAAACTAGCTATGTCTCTGAGTTTAGACAGTAAAGAGTAAGAGTTTGGATAATGAGTCTACCTCAAATAGCACCGTCCAAAAACTATATCTGAATCTGGTTCCTGAGTTTAGAAATTGATGGATACCTATAATTTGCTCACAGTCCCAGATGAATACCCTGGCCGAGGTCCCCCTCCCCAACTACAAATCATCAGAAGTGACTACTCACTTGTATATAGAAGATAATCTAAAATCTTAAATCATTACGAAGTGTGTGGCTTTAAGACATAAAAGATCCATGACTCTGAGCTAACTCTACTTTTTCCCTAAGAAGACCATTAAATCTATACAGCCAAGACTAGAAAGATATATACAGACATAACAGAGGAATCTTCTAGAGAGGGTGCATATTCAGGTTCCCACAAGTAAGTTATGGTTTATGACATTATGATGATCTACAGAGCTACTGTGGGTATACCAAATGAGAATTCTCAGCTCTGATAGGTCCTATCTTAGAAAGCCCTGAGGAAGAAATCTGCCTTTGGAGTCATTCCTTCTTACTTCTCTATCTACTTCTTTTGCATATGGTGGGAAGGACTCTCCACTCTATAGAAAGCTTTTCCTCTGGACCACATCTCCTTGACGCTATGTCCAATTTCCTTTGTACCTTTCCCTGAACAATTTCATAAAAGAAAAGCCCTTATTCTTTGCCTGCTTCCCCTTCTAATCCCTACCCTTAACTTCTATCACCACCATGCAAACTTCCTCCCGACACCACCAGTCATCTCGTAAGGGTCTCTCCAAAGGCCCACTTGCAGTCCTCATGCTACTTAATCTCTCTGTAGCAAGTAGCACTGCTTTCTACCATCTCCTTCATGAAATTCTCTCCTCTGGCTTTGGAGATATCACTGTCTCAAAGTTTACCTTCTTATAAGCCACGCCTTCTCTCTTTTGCTAGTTTTTCCTCCTCTTTTTCAATGTCACTGTTCCCCCATATTCCACACTTAGTCCTTCGTCGTCTTCATTCATTAAGCATTCATGAAACATTTATTGAGTACTTATGTACCTGGCATTGTACTAGGCTATAGTGTTGGTTCTCCATGGTTTCCCTGAGTGATAGCAAACACTACCATGGCTTCTACTATCAAGATGACAGTTTAAAAACTGCATTCTCAATACCAATTCCTCTTTAAAGCTCCAGACCCTTAATCCTCAACTTTGCGTTTGATAAAATTTCCCAGATGTATTGTAGGCACCTTAAACTTAACTTTTTAAAAATGTAATTTACATACAGGTTCCAAACAATTAGGGGGAAAAATCAAATAGAACTAAGACATCTCAAATCAGTTCAACAAAAGAAAGACAAAAAACAATAAATTGGAATTCATGGTAAATAAAAAAAGATAAGATGGCAGGAAAAGTTTACTGAGCGTTAAATTACAGGGTTAAGTGTACCTTTTAAAAGATAAAGACTAGGTAAAAAAAAAAATCCAGCTAAGTATTGTTTATAAGTCATATACGTAAAAGAAAATGATTAAGGTTAAAAATAAAAGTAGAGAATAATACCAGGTAAATGCTAAGAAGAAGAAAGGAGGAATAACAATGTTACAACAGACCAAATAAGAAAAACAAAAATCATTCAGAGGGATAAAGCAGGATATATTTCATACTGAAAAAAGAACAAGCCACCAGGCAGATAAACCACTGGACTTTTATGTGTGAAATACAAAGCAAAAAATACACAGAAATGTAAGAAGAAATTGATAAAATCACAATCACAGTGATCTTTAATTCCCTCTCAAAAATTAACAGATCAAGGGGTCAAAAAATAAATCAAGGATATGATATGAATAACAATTAACAAGTTTTAGTTAGGAGACACAGAATTTTGTCCCCATTCTTTTCAAAAACAGTTCTCTAAATTGGCCATATATAAGATCATAAAGAAATTAATAACAAATTGCAAAACACAGAATTCACAGAGCCATATTCACAGATCACAATGCAATGCTATGGAAAATAACAATAATGAGCAGTTTTTTAAAAATAGCAACAATGGACAGTTGAAAAAATAAACTGACCTAGAAATTTTAAAATCAAATAAAATACTTCTAAATTATTACTGCCAAAAAGAAAATCAGAAAGTGTAAACATGTAAAGCAGAACAATAGAACAGCACCTATCCAATCTGTGGTTTAGCCAAAATAATACATAGAGGAAAATATGTGGCTCAATATGCATTTATAGAAAAGCAATATAGCATGGCGATAATAGTAGAAAATAATAATGATGGAAAACATAAATTAACAAAAGAGAAAAAGCAAACTAACTAAAAGCCTGATCAATAAAATAAAAAGCCAATTTATGAAAAAAAGTAAATAAATAGGCCAATGCTTAATAACAGATAAATCTTTGGCAAGCCTAATGATCTAATGATGACAAAGGACCACTAATAAACAATAGGAATTTAAAAGAGACATTATCATTGATACAAAGATTTTTAAAACTTATCATATATTTTAAACATACACAAAATTATTTTTAAAATTTTTAATTAAAAAAATTAAAAAAATAATCATCTTCCATATTCCCAATAACCTAATTGAATTATTACCAAATTTTTGCAAAATTTGCTTCATCTGTTTCCCTGGTCTCCACCCCCACAAGCATTTTAAGGCAAATACAAGATATCATTTCATTTCATCCCTTAAATACTTAATATGCACAGAGGAGATTTTTTTAATTATAAGAGAATTCTAATAAAATGTTACAAATCTAAACTCAAGATATCATGGACAATTTTAAGCAAAATAAAAGTACCTAAAACTGGCTCAAGAAGATGTAGAAAACCTACTAACCATAAAAGACTGGGAAGGCAATTAAAGCACTACTCACTCAAAAGGGGTTGCGGTTGGGGGGCAGGCCTAAATTGCTTTATAAGTGAATAACCCAAAACTTCAAATACAGTTCTACCAGAATGTTAAAGTAGATAATCCTCATGTTATATATATATTTAAAATTGGAAAGCTATCAAACTCATTTTCCAAGGCTAATATAAGCCTAAAAATAAAAACCAGTCATCTAAAAATAAGCAAATAATATACAGGAAGGCCCATGTAGTACACGTTTGCATCCCTAGTGCCTAGAACTGAGCCCTAATAAACCATATACTTCACCAAGTTTTTCCTCTGCTATTTTGACATCTGTAAATTTTGTTCCTTTCCCATCTTGGAAAAGAGGTAATTATAAAATCTATATAAGGTTCTAAATACTCACATGCTCTCCATTCATCAGGGTGTTTGAAAGGAAATGCTAAACCATTATCAATTGCAGCTATTTTAATAAGGAATTCCTTATCATCGATATATTTTGATTCCTAAAAAGAAGAAAAATGATCCGTTGATAAAAGAATCTATATAAATATTACCAAAGAGTAAATGATTTTCAATAGTTATTGAGATTCAAGTACATATTCATTCTGAAGAGCCTATACGAATTAATAATAAGTTGCCAGAAAGAATACAAATTCACCCAGGAAGGGAAGAGATTGCCTTAAAAACTAGTAAGAATTTCATAATGATTATTTTTAAAAATTTGATATTACCTGTAATATCCAGTAATGGTTTCATTTGTTTTCCTCTTCGGAGAAAAGGGCTTGAAAATACTAAGACTTAAGTGATGTTCTAGAATTCATTGCTAGATGCACTATTTAAATGTATGATATTTTGTAAAATATTAATGATTTTTTTCAAGAAAATTTACCAAAGTACCTTATCGAGATCTAGTCTTTCTCTCACAGAAGTAATTAGTTCAAACATAAACTGTCTCTAAATAAAACTCCCCCAAAGACTATAACTAAATATAATAAAATCCAGTAGAAAGAACTTCAAGATATTCTTTTTTTTTTTTTTTTCCTGGGACAGGGTCTTGCTCTGTCCCTTGGGCTAAAGTGCAGTGGTATGTGTCATCATAACTCACTGCAATCTTAAACTCCTGGGCTCAAGCTATCCTCCTGCCTCCGCCTCCCTGGTAGGTGGGACTACAGGTTCACACCATCACATCCAGCTAATTTTTCTATTTTTTGTAAGAGACGGGGTCTCACTTTTGCTCAGGCTGGTCTTAAACTCCTGGCCTCAAACAATCTTCCCACCTCAGCCTCCCAAAGTGCTAGGATTACAACAAGGTGTGAGCCACCACACCAAGCCAAGATATTCTTGATTATAGAATGTAGGCCCATTCCTAACTTCTACATCTGCTACAGCAGAAATGAAGACCTCAGGAGCAAGACGGTTTTCATGTTAAACAGTATTTTCAGTTATATAAAGACAGATGACTGCCACTACTAACTGGCCTAGATAAAATGACAAAAAGTGAAAAAAGGCAATTTTTAAATTAAAAGTACTACAGTGAAGACTCATGTCATGTATCAGGTTTTTCTTTTGTTTGTTTTAGTTTGTATCAAATATCTTAACTCAATGAAAATGCATGAAATATTACTAAGAACAAAAAAATAAAGTTTTTAGCAAAATCCAATTGCTCAAGCTATACCAATAAAATAAATTCAGGAGCTATTATAAATATGTACATTTATGTGTATATTTCAAATCCATTTCTGCTATAACTGCCACTTACTTTATTTATCTCATTCTTTTCTATTTACAACTCAATAATTACTGAGGCACAATTTACACACAATTAACTTCATATATTAACATACGCAATTTGATGAGCCTTGACATATGTAAACCTTCACCCAAAAGCTTCCTTGTGTCCCTCTGCAGTCCATCCCTCCTCCACCCCATCCCCAGGCAACCACTGGTCTGTTCTGTCACTAGAAACTAGTCTGCATTTTCTGTATTTTTACACAAATGGAATCATACAGTATGTTCCTTTTATGTATAGCTTCTTGCACTCAGCATGATTTTAAGATTCATCCATATTATAATGTGTATCAAGTTTGTCCTTTCTTATTGCTAAGTACTATGAATATTTTTAAATTTCTTTCATAAACACAAGTATAAACTTTTAAAAGTGATGAAGTGGTAACTTGAGAACACAGAGATTACAAATATTGAAGAAAATTTTTTAATAACTTAAAATTTTCTCAGATATACAGATTGTTTTAAACTTGTAAAACTATTCTGAAAATATCTCTTCTGTAAATATGTAAAATTTGAACTTGGGTACTCAAAAGTTGATAGCAATTAATCTAAAATCTGTAACTGATAGTGTTATGGGTCTATGCAGTCTATTACATACGTTAAAACCAGCTTCTTATAAGAAGTACTTTTTTTTTTAAGTTCAATGGCTATGATTCACAGGTAAAGCACACATGTTCCGTTGTATTAGTTAATATTGTATTATCTAATACTGACTCAAAAGACTCAGAAAGAAGTGAATTAGTAAAATACAAACATGGTGACCAAAAATACCAGAAGCCTGTATTACATAAAAGCAAAAAACATCTGGTGATCCTAAAATTTTCTCAGCTCTAAAAAAGTACTAAGTTGGTATTATTCTTCTATTTTAATACAAAATAAAAAATAAGCCAGGCACAGTGGCATGCCTGTAATCCCAGTTACTTGGGGGTCTGAGGCAGGAGGATCACTTAAGCCTAGGAGGTCAAAGCTATAGTGTGCTATAATTGTGCCCGTTCAGTGGAGCCACTGAACTCCAACGTGCACAACACAGAAAGACCGTTTCTTACAAAAAAAAAGCTGCCCAGAGATAATAAAAAGTAGAATTGAGAAATGCAACGTAAACAAATGATGGAAAGAAAAAGGATGAGAAAAACAGAGAAGGGGATTAAAAACCAAGGATCTAAGTGAAGGAAGGAGGAAATGGTGAAGAATAACTTCAAGTAATCTTTTACAGAAATTAAATATATATTTTTTTATCTGTTTTTTTTTAAATTTCCTTACCTTACAGTCAATTTCTTTTCCACATTTCTGCTTTTCATAACTGATTAACCAATTATCATTTCCCCTGTCTTTCAAAACAAACAAAAAAATCTGTTACTTCATTTTTATGGACATTACATTAGGTCATTAAATATGAAATGCCTGATTTCAAATCAAAAGTTAGGTTTATTATATCTCAAATAGGAGCAGTACAATTAATCAAAGTATGCACCTAAACTATCAACACAGTTTTGCCATCTTAACGGTAGCTTGCTTGTGCCAGCCGTGAAGAAGCCTGGAGAGCGAGTGGCAATGAAATCACGAAAGACATTTTCCACAGCTTGTTGAGAATTGAATATTTTTCCTTACAAGAAGTGGTCCAAAGCCTGGAAGAAGTGGTACTCAGCTGGTGCAAGGTCTGGTGAATACAGTAGATAACAGAGAGTTTCCAAGTCCAGCCTCTTTAGTGTGACCAGCATTGTTTGTGCAACATGTGGTCCAGTGTTGTCATGCAAGAGGACTGGCCTGTCTTTATTGACCAATCTCAGCTGCTTAATCACAAGCATCCTCATCATTTCATCCAGTTAGCTGCAGTAGCCATCCACTGTAATCCACTGACCAGGTGTCATGAAGCTGTAGTGGATAATACCAGCGCAAGAGCACCAAATAGACACCATTAGCTTTTTTGATGAACATTCAGTTTTGGACTGTGTTTTGGTACTTCATCTCTATCCAACCATTGTGTTGAATGCTTGTGATTGTCAAAAAACAGTCCACTTTTCATTGCATGTAACAATATGGTGTAGAAAATATGTCATGACAGCAAAGGCAAATTTCAAGACGATTTCTCTTCTGGCACTCATTTAATTCATGCAGTACCCCTCTGTTCTGTCCAGTGTTTCAAATGGTCCAATGTTGTTGGAATAGGAACATCAAACCTTGCTAATTCACGAGTAGGTTGAGATCCACTACAGCTTCCACTACGGCTTTCAGCTCATCGTTATCCACTTTCGTCTCAGTTCGCCTACGTGGTTCATTTTCAAGATTAAAATCACCAGGACAGAACTTCTCAAACCATCAAGGTACTGTGAGTTCATTAGCCACATCCTTCCCAAACACTTCATTGATATTCTGCACTGTATTGGTTCCACAATGGAAGTCACAGTTGAAAATAACATGAATTTTTGACTTATTCATGGTTTCATAAAAATTACTCTAAAAAAATTCAAAAGATAATCACAAGTCAAATCATACATTTGAAAGAATGAGGATGTCCCTTCACAATAAAAATGAAACAAGAATTGTCAAAGTGAAATGTCAGAGACATCAACTGTCAGACTTAGTACTTAAGGAAATCAGACATTTCATACTTAATAACCTAATAGCTTAATATTGGGGGAGAAAATCTAGTCACCATCTGATTTTTGAGACTTTCATTGGTTACTTGTAGCATATGTTTGCCATATTGAAGATTCCAATTTAACACATACAAACTAAAAAAAAAAAATCCACAAATTTTAGCTAACCTTTATTGAAACATTTTCTCTGTGCCAGACACTGTTGCGTTTAACATGTATTTAATTCATGTAATCCTCATAACCACCCTGTACAGTGGGTATAATTATTAAACCAAGGTTATTAAAATCAAGGAACTTTTCCTTACCTTAGGATAAAAAAACATCTACCCCTATTACTAGGCAAATTTCTAAGTAAGCTCACCTAACGTTAGTATAAGAGTAGTCTAAACAGTATACTAACATTAATATTACCTAAGAACATATTAATTAAGAAGGTAAATCTAAAAAATTACATGATGCTTTTTCAGAATCTAATATAAATGAGGAAACATTTCTGAACCACTGGTTCTTAAACTTCAGAGTGCAACAGAATTACCTGGAAGGCTCCTTAAAACACAGCCTGCTGGCCCCCACCTGCAGAATTTCAGCAGAAATGGGGTGATGTCTGCAAAGACACATGTTTAACAAGTTCTCATGTAATGCTAAACCTGATAGTCCAGGGACCCACAATTGGGAACCACTGCTATGGATTATCTACATCACTGCCCCCTTCCGGCACAGAAAAAAATTAATATGAGTTTAAAGTATTTATAGACTACACTGTTATATAATGTCAAAATAAGCATGTAACACAATTTACACAATAAAGTTTCAATTATTCATATTATGCAGATAACATTTCTAATATCTGGCTTGTCTTTCCCCTAAGAAATTTCTCCATAAGGGATAGGAACTGATCTCTATCACCTGGGAGGAGCCTGCTATGAGTCAGGATCCCCCATGCAGGATTAATTCTGCCCAGGAGAGTCAGCACTATATCTGTTTTCCAAAGCAGGTAGAGAAAGAGGCTTCAAGACTTCTGCATCAAATTTCATGACTTTGATTTGGATAACAAAATACAGTCTGAAATTAATAAGATTTGAGTGAATAAATGAGAGAACTTCAATACCTGTATTTCTGATGATGTAATCCAAAATAACTAATCTTTCAAATTGTGACTGAAATTGTTTTCTAATATTCTCAGGCAAAGGGTCAGCTTCAAATTTCCTAAGCCAATATTCAGCCTCCTTGTAACCTTCAACAAATAACTGAAAGGAACCAATCTATAATTTTAAGAACTATAGTTAGAAAAGAACGTACAAGAACAAAGGGATTAACTTTTTAATTTCTCAGCAGTACTGTCACAAAATATGTTATATAAACACAATAAGAAAGAAGAGCTAACACTAATTTAGATAAGCCACATTTATCAAGAAAACTATTTTTATACACTAATTTTAAATAATCACATGAAGAATACATAGCAAACAAAGAATGCTCAACTCTAGGCTCTCAAGGAGCACAGCAGCTATTTTAGAATAATTAAAATAGAGAATAAACATATGCCCTCAAGGTGACACTCTTAAAAAGAATGCTGTTTTCTAAAAATATTCATTAAAATAAATTTAATTATGGAGGCCAAATTTTAAACCTATCCTGTTATTTAATAACAGTGCAAGTTTATCTTACTAAAGAAACTTTTCAGGATTCTTTTTATAACATAAAATACAAAATAAAATTTTATTTAAAAAATAGGATGGATTCCTTGGCCAGGCAGATTAAAGATCCTGTCATAAATTTTAAAGAACTAATCAATTAATTATAACCTCTATCGTGTTTCTTTTTTTTAAAAAAGTCCTTTCCTCAAAGATATAACCATTTTAAAAGGCACTATTATTACTAAAATTACTAGTTAATAATTAAATAATTTATTAAAGAAGGAAATAATACAAATTTAAATAGCACATGACACACAGGCAATGTGTAACCTAGTGTGCCTCATAAATACAAACAAAAAACTCACCACAAAGAAAATCTATTTCTTATCCTAACGCCTTATATTATTGGCACGAAATTTTAATTATTTCCTTAGAGTTGTCTTTAAAGAACTTATAAGTACCAGTAACTGTCACGAATGTGGAAATAATATCCTCCTTTAATCATGCTTATTTCACTACATCCAAGGAGGACCAGGCCTTCTACAACTTTTCAAACTTTGTGCCAAGTTGGAGTCTAGTTTTTTTAAAACAGTTAAGTTAATCATGAACTCCTACTCAAATTCTTTCATCTAGATAAATGTACAGCAACAAACCAACGGAATAATAGGCCAAATATATTAAAAAAAAATAAATCCTAAAGCTTTTTCTAGAACATCTTTCCACTTTAATCCTTTCCACCCTTGCTTAGCTAGCTGCTACTTATCCCTCAGGTTTATTGAAAAGTCACAAGAAAAAAACAAAATTTAACATGTAATGAGTAAACACAGCTGCTACCATTTACCAAATCTTTACTATGTACCAAGTACTTGACATGAATTTCTTAATTGTATCCTCACAACAACCTAAGAGATAGTTTTTATCATCCCTGTTTTATAGAAACTGGGGCTTAGAGAATAAGGAACTTGCCCCAGGTCTCAGAGCTAACTAACAGAGTCTGGGATTAGAACCTAGGTCTGCTTCTAGATCTGAGCTTTTAGCCATTACTTTATAAAGCCTTCTATGTAACTGCTTCTTGGAAACATTCCCCACCCCTCCTAACTGGGTAAGGCATCCCTCTTCCACCCTCTCAGACCTTCCTGAACTTATCAGCATATCTACAGCTTTATCATACTGCATCGAAATTACTTGTTTACTATAAGTTCCTGGAAGATTAAAAAAACTGTTTTCTTTATTATTATATCCACAGCTCACAGCACAATGCCTAGCTCCTGGAGTTCAGGATACATGTGCCTAACTGCTCCCCAAATAAAGCTTATCAGAGAAACTTACCTTGGGAGGGAGTCCTATCCGATGAAACTTTCTACCTACTTTTGGCACTTTTTCTAAAGCATACTTTTTGCCTCTTGATTTTGCATGGTCAATTGCACTGTAGTTAAAGGTCTCACTGACAAGCCAAACCACCTAGAAACAAAGAGCAATAAAATACAGACTTAGGAATGAACATTTTGAGGAAGTCTTAAATAAAAACTTACAAAAGCCAAAAAAAAAAACACAATAGCAATCTTTTAAGCATTTTAGTTATCTCTACCTTCAATAGGATCTCTAGATCCCTAATCTTTTTCTGCATTCTAAATGGTAGTTCTTTCTTCTCTTGTTAGCACTGTCTGACCTCAGAGAAACAAGACACATTCCCTTAGATACCGTGTGGCTCTATATACTACAGTCAATTCACTAGTCACTCATGACTCTTGGATTACCAAACAAGGGGCTCAACTTCAGGCTTAATCATTAGGAATTATTACTACTCAGAGATAAACAGGCTGTAAATTAGAAGTACATGATTAAAAACAAATTCTTTACCTTTGTTTTAGGTACAATGCCCAGATGAAGCTTTTCATCTACGAGGTAGGCACCAGCTTCAGAAAGGTAACCCTGATTAGGAACCAGGCAGCCTCTGCCAAAGCAGCAAGGGCAGCAGACCTTATGAACATATTTGGTCCATTTTGGATTCAATTGACCATAAGGCTCTTCTGATTTGGGTTTAAACACACCAATAATTTTCTATACGGAAAAAAAGAAGAAATCTCATTAGACTTTTAATATAGATAATAATCCATAAAATACATTCTGATAACTTGTTTTCTGCTGCTTTCCACCACTGATTTACACACAACCCTCAAATATTAAGAGGTTTAGTTCCAATGACATTTTTACATTCATTCCCATTCAGCAATCTAAAATCAATAACCCGTGGACCAGTAGTTTTCAAATGGTGCTCTGACAAACCATAGAAAGGAGAGGGCAAGGCTCCAAGAACCCATGCCGTTTAACAAGACTAACTCTGACTTCACCCATTTTATATTTCTGGACTTCCAAGTTAAGAAAAAGTTCCACTGATTTTTAAATGTTTATTAAAAACCACCACTAAAGGCTGGGCACAGTGCTCATGCCTGTAATCCTAGCACTCTGGGAGGCCAAGGCAGGAGGATCACTTGAGCTCAGGAGTTTGAGACCAGCCTGAGCAAGATTGAGACCCTGTCCCTACTAAAAATAGAAAAATTAGCCGGGTGCCATGGTGCACACCTATAGTCCCAGCTACTTGCGAGGCTGAGACAGGAGAGTTGCTTGAGCCCAGGAGTTTAAGATTGCAATGGGCTATGATGATGCCACTGCACTCTACCCAGGGTGACAGAGCAAGACTCTGTCTCAAAATAAATAAATAAATAAATAAATACCACCACTCTAGATAAACAGTGTTATCTAATGTAATGTAAGTCTCTCAATCTTTATTTCAAGCTTGATTTCTTAATTTGTCCTTGTTGATTTTTTTACTAGTGACTCAGACTTTATCGTAATAAATTTATTACATTATAAAGCAATTATATACTTAGACTTATAATAAGATTTTTGATTTCTTGTGTGAGGATAATTCAGCCTGTAAACTTAATATGAATATATTGTATCTGAACAATACTAAAGAGTGTAGAGACTTTTAGATATCTGACAGCAGTCAGACATTATTTACTAAATGTCCAAATTATGTTTGTTTATTCTCTACTTTCCCCACTATAATTTACATTCTAAAAAGGCAGGGGCTTTTTAAGGCTGCATCTCCAGTACTTAGACTAGTCCCTGATACATAGCAGGCATTCAAGTATTTGTTTAATAAGTATATAAATTCAATGACAAAAAACCAGTTGTCTAAAATACAAAGGTAATAAGATATTGTGAACATCTATGCTGTCAGGCAGTCCTACTCTTAATTCTTTTTCAGTTAGTTTTTCATGAACCAATTTTAAATAAACTTTTAAAAAAAATTTGCTCTTGGATATCTAAAAGTCTCTACACTCTTTAGTATTGTTCAGATACAATATATTCATATTAAGTTACAGGCTGAATTATTCTCACACAAGAAATCAAAAATCTTATTATAATTCTAAGTATATAATTGCTTTATAATGTAATAAATTTATTATGATAAAGTCTGAGTCACTAGTAAAAAAAATCAACAAGGACAAATTAAGAAATCAAGCTTGAAATAAAGATTGAGAGACTTACATTACCTATAAATAATTTTAAATCTCAAAAAAAAGACTGATTCAAAATTATTTTTGGCTGGGTGCAGTGGTTCATGTCTGTAATTCGGTGCTTTGGGAGGCCAAGGCAGGAGGATTGACTGAAGCCAAGAGTTCAAGACCAGCCTGGGCAACATAGCCAGATTCCATCTCCATAAAAAATTTTTTTTTTAATTAGCCAGGTGCAATAGTATGCACCTACCTATAGTCCTAGCTACTTGCGGAGAGAATTGTTTGAGCCCAGGAGTTCAAGGTTACAGTGAGTTATGATTGCACTACTGCATTCCAGCCTGGGTGACAGAGTGAGATCCTGTCTCTAAAAACAATGAAAAATTCAAAATAAATCATTTTTAAAATATAACTTCAATCTTTGCCAAGAAAAATTTGGTGAAATTATAAACATTCTTCCCCCTGAATAAAGAACTGCTCATTATGCATCATTCAGAAAGCTTTTAGAAGAAAAAAAATAGGTTTTTAAAAAAAATTCAAGATGAATTGGAACAAAGTCCCGTATCAACTTTTCCTTTCTGCTCTAGAATCAGTTTGGTTCATTTCGCTTTGTCAGATGCCAATGCCTTCAAACTTCTGATTGTCCAGCCTCCTTCCCCTGGTATAATGCTAAAAACAAATATTTGTAGGGCAAAATACAAGATAAGGACTTATGAATATATATGCTCAACAAGTCTACAGCTGGAATATGGGCATTCAATAAATGCTTGAAACCAAATATAAAATAATACAACAGCAAACTATGACTTGAAATGATTAGCTCTATTTCTAAATAGTAGCGTGCTTTAGTAAAAATAAAAAACTGACCTTTATTTTGGAAAAGAGGTTGCAATCAGATTTAATAGGAAAGTATCTTCAGAAACTCATGACTTTGCATTTAAATTAGTGTTTTCCAAAATTTCTGTTATATATGGTAGGTCTGTGAAACTCTCACCCTCTTAGGATCCTTCACAAAGTAACTTCCACTTGAACCTTGAAAGATTCTCTCTGGAAAAATCCCAACTTCTATTGCTTGCTCTGCTCTCAACACAATATCAGCAAATTCTGGATCATCCAAGACTGCATTCATCTCTGAAGTACCAGTAGTTACTGCATTAAGAAGAAAGACCAGCTATGAGAATACTCATGATATGGACCTGTAATATTGCATTAGGTATGAGGATATTAAGGTACAAAAAATGTAATCAAGTATTATATGAAACCCCACTTCTCCTGAAGTTCCAAATAATCACATATGGGAAAAAAAGTTCAGTATTTGTTGAAATAATCATACTATTATCTCTCATTTCTTTGAACTCCTCTCCTCCAGTGATTCTGTTTATACCACTTCAGCCTATGACTCCATAGTCAAACCTCAGATCTTGTCATTACCAATAATTATAAGCTCTCCATACTTTCTTTTTTTCTTTTTTTTCTTTTTTTTAATAGAGACAGCATCTTGCTATGTTGCCCAGGCTGGTATTGAACTCCTGGCCTCAAGCAATCCTCCCACCTTAGCCTCCCAAAATGCTGGGATTATAGGCGTGAGCCACCGTGCCCAGCCCCATACTTTCAATCACAAGCACCTCCTATCTTCCCATTTTAGTCCCTCTGGCGCTTTGAGTTCAAAAATTCGTCCACCCCACTAGAAACAACAAAGCACTGGTCTACCACCATGTGACCATCTTCATGTTCTTGCTATCCTACTCCTTGGCCAGCTTAAACTATGGTCAATCATTACAGAATCATTCTTTCCCCCTCCCTTTATCATGATCACCTGGAAAAATCCCGGTCCTGGTTAAACCCCACTGTTTGCTGACTCCATGCTTGCACCAGGACAGCTGAATTTGATCAACTGGAATCTTCCAGTTGCTTAGGCCAAAACCTTAGAATCATCCATGATCTCACACTCTCACCCTCCAAATCCAATCTGTCAGCAAGTCATGTTGGCTCTATCTTAAATAAATCTCCAGACTTCAACTACCTCTTACCATCTCCATTCCCTTCACATGATTAGGTCACTCTCAACTCTCACTTAAATTACTACAAGTGCTTCCTAACTGGTCTCCCTCTCTCACCCATGCCCTCTCTGTACTTAACAAAAGAAGCCAAAATAATCCTTTTATAAGACAGATCATGCCACTTCTCTGTACCAAGCAGCCTAGTGGTTTCCCATCTCACAGTAAGTCCAAGCCCTTATTATGGCCCCCAAGACCCTTACTCAATCGCTTCTCACCTCCACTTTATTTTTCTATTTAGCACTTATCACCTAATATACTGTGTGTTTATTTTGTGAGCTCCAAGATGACAAGAATTTTTTTCACTGCCATATCCCCAGAACGTACATAGTTCCTGGAACATAATAAGTACTCAATAAACACTTGCTGAATGAATTAATGACTAATCACTTAAAGTGGTAGACATGCCAAAGACTATTCACATTTTATTTTTTATTTCTTTTTATTTTTTTCAGAGACAGGTCTCATTCTGTCACCCAAGCTAGAGTGCAGTGGTAGGACCATTTTTTAATTTGGAAGGTATTTCAATGCTATACATGTGTTATTATGAAAATTCAAAAGCAATCAACTTCTCTTAATTTAAAATTTGCCTTAATTCAGACAGAAATAAAACTGTTATTTACTAATTTTTAAAAGTTTATGCTGAGAAAAATACTATAAAAAGGGCTGATGGGCATATTTAACCTACTCAAAACAATAAAAAATCCTTTACCATACTGTAGAAGATGGAAAAAAAAGAATAAAAATCCAAGTGTTTTAGTCATGACTATACCACTGACATGCTGATTCCACATAATCCTTATCTATCCCTTGAAAATCCTTAAGAATGAAGGGAGGGGCTTTGTCTTGTTCACCTGGAAGAGGTATCAGTATTTAGTGGGCACTTATAAATATTTATTTGAATAAATGAATGTGCCAGTAAACAATATCATTAAATGATATTTCCTGTAGGTCAGGGATTCAAGGGATCTCAACAACAAGAGCAAACTTGAAAAGTTATTTATTTCAACCTCGCTCCCAGTGCTGGTATACCTTCTATAATACATCACCAGCAAGTGGTCTTTGGTCCAATGTTAAAACACTTTCAAAAAGAGAACATTCCTTTTTTTGTTTTTTGTTTTTTTTAAGAGACGTGGTCTTGCTCTGTCACCTAGGCTGGAGTGCAGTGGTGAAATTACAGCTCACGGAGGCTTTAACTCCTGGGCTGAAGCCATCCTTCTGCCTCAGCCTCACAAGTAGCTGGCACTACAGGTGGCACCACCATGACCAGATAATTTTTTAATGGGGGGTCTTGCTATGTTGCCTAGGCTGATCTTCAACTCCTGGGCTCAAGCGTTCCTCCTGCCTCAGCCTCTGAGTCGCTGGGATTACAGGTGCAAGCCACCACACCTTCCACTCCTTTTCTTTTCTTTTTTTTTTTTTTTTAATGTCCCTTTTGGTTTGTTTGAAAACAAACATAAACTTCCTTTTCCAGAAATGAAATAAGTCTCCTGCAGTTTAAACTTAGGTCCTAGACTTGCCATCTGGAGCAAAACAAAAGTCTGCTTATACTTACTTCTTTCTTCCCAGTGATAGCCTTCCAGAAAATTGAAGATCATTTCACGTTCCCCTAAGTCTCTATTTTCCACCTCCTTCCATATG
>RJWJ010023254.1:0-26017 GCA_004363605.1 Indri indri
AAGATTTGGGGATGGAGGGCTTGGCTGCATTTCCCAGCTGCCAGTTACTCCCTGGCTAGGGGATCTCAACTCAGGCCACTGAAAAGATCAGAGATCCATTTGCCTGCAGCCATGTTGGCTTCAGGCTCGGCTAGATCCAGGTGCCCAAGGACATCAGGGCTCAATCCAGTCATTTTCTCTCTCAGCGATCCCCTCCTCCGCGTTAGTTTCCCTCTTTGACAAGCTCTGCCCAGGCGTGGCAGAGATGGCCCAGGCTTCCAGTCTGCTTAGCGATCCTCCTTCTCGGCAGTTTGAACTAAAGTCCCAGGGTTAAGGCTCATTGGCTAGCTTGGGCTATGTGTCCCTCCCTGAACTGCGGTGAGCAGGAAGAAATGAGTGAGTCATTCACCCTGTTGTGGGCCTGGAGGTGGGGGATGGTGAGTGGCAACCCCCTCCCCCCTTCCCCCAGCAATCTAGACAGAAAGTAGAGGGGAGGTGACCCCCCAGAGGAAAACTAAGGAGGTGGGGGACAGACAGAGACAAGGCAGCAGAGCCACTGGAAGGGGCCCTTGTAATTCTGCAGGTCCACCCAGCCAGGAGACAGCTGAGCATTTTCTTACAGGGCAGGCTGGTATTACAAGGTACAGGAAATGTGGGCGAACCGAGCCGTTTTCTTGTGGGGGCGGAATGTGCAGGCTGATACGGTGACCACAGAAGCTGCTGGGTCGTCCTGTGGGTTTTGTGGGGGCTGAGGGCCCCTGCCGAACCCCCTAACAACACACACCTCCTTCGTTGGGCCTTCCAAATATTCGCCTGTGCTGATGGCTTTGCTGCTGGGTCTTCCTGCCCCAGGCCCCTGTTCAACCAGCCAGAGCCACCTGGGAGTTCCCAGGGCGAGGCCGGGCCTGGCCAGGAGCAGGGTGTGGGGGCTCTCAAAAGAGAACTGGTCACTGTCTTCCCCACCTCCACGCCACCACCACTAGGCTGGGCTCAGGGAAACCCGCTTCCGGCCTGTCCCTCACTCCAGACCCTGAGCGCTCTCTCAGGTCAGAAAGGAGCTTAAAGAAGCAGCAAGCACCATTTCTAACACTCTGCGAGAATCAAACAATACTTGTGACAATTTCGTTTAAAATCTCAAAGAAACCATCAGCACAGCAGCACATGCAAATGCAACAAAAGGAAATGATTTCATTATCTTAAACAACACTGTGTCTGGCTTTACTAAGCAGACAGTTGAGAATGTTTTTTCAAACACTTGGAAATCTGGGCAGGTTGTTTATGGAACACAATGCCTCCTGGCAGGAGATTCAAAGCACACAGGGGTGATCCGGCACCAGCATCCACACCTCGCCCACAGGGAGGTCCCATCCCTGGCTTGCATACCTCCAGTGACAAAGAGCTCATTACCCTACAAGGTTGCTTCTTCCACATTTCACCAGCTCGTACTGGCAGAGAGGCTTCCATGGAGAACTAAAGTCTGCTTTCTGGGAACTCCCCACACCCCACCCCTGCCCATCCAGAGGAGACGGGCCTTTGAGAGCCACTCAGCATCCCACCTTGAGGCTCTCCTTCAAAGGGGCCTCAACACGGAGCAGCCAATCCCTCCTCCCCGGTAGATCCTTGGGCCCCCCTCAACCCAGGTTGTATCTGGAAGTCTCTGCTGTCGCAGCTAAGCAGAAGCGAGGGCCCCTCCTCCCATGGCCTTTGCCCAAGGAGGTGCTCGCTCTGGCCGCTGTGTGTGTGTGTGTGTGTGTGCACGTGTGCGTGTACTGCGTGCGTGTGAACACACATGTCTGAGTGCCAGCCCCGCTCACTCTGCTCTGTGGTAGCGCAGGGGCAGGCACGACGCTGGGAGTGGCCAGGCCAGGCCCAGGCAGAAGGGGAAGCACCGATGGGCCTGGGGACCCAGGGAGGGTTCCAAAAGAAGGGCCCAGGGGCCGCGAGGAGCTAACCGGTGACCAGGGAGAAAAGAGTTTGCCCAGAGGGCGAGTGACCTTCTCGAGGCCACACAGGCCAGGCCCAGGCCCACGCCCTGGACTCAGGTGACTCACAGCCAGGTCCTCCCCCTTCTCTCGGGACAGAACCTCTTCGACAGCATCAAGAGCGAGCCCTTCTCCATCCCTGAGGACGACGGCAACGACCTCACTCACACCTTCTTCAACCCGGACCGGGAGGGCTGGCTGCTCAAGCTGGGTGAGAGGCCGCCAGGCACAGGCCCCGACACACACACACACACGGCGTGCGCACACGCTCACAGGCAGCCTCGGGGGGAGAGCTGCAGCCCCAGGTCTCCTGACCCCAGGGCGGCAGTCTGCCCGCCCCATCCGTCCAGGGAAGAGAGCGGCTGGGGAGGGAGGGGGCGCGAGAGGCAGACAGAGCCACAGATAAGCCCTCCAACTGCAGTTCTGTTGCTCTCCCCGAAGGGTGGGGACAGGAGTCTTAGAGGGAAGTACCACTCGTTCAGAACCTACTAAGTGCAGGCGGGGTGCTGGTCCCTAGGACGGCCGGGCTCTGGGCGGCCTTTCCAAGGAAGCCAAGGCTCTGTGAAGCCAGGCCATCTGCCCAAGGCCACACGGCCAGCAAGTGGCAGCTTTGAGGGGACAGAGGATGGATGGGGTGTCCCTGAAGGAGGGGGAGGGAGGACAGCAGGATGTGGCTCGGGGAGCCTCGCCTCAAGCTAGCTGGGGGCAGGGAGGGCTCCACCCCGCAGAGAGCGGTGGGGGTGGGAGCGGCAGCAGAGTCCAGCAGGGGAACCCCAGCGCCTGGCCATCTGCCCCTGCCTCCTCCACACACACTTCCAGAGCCTTCCCCAGCAGGGACAGCCCAGCCAGGGACAGACAGCGCCTCCAAGGCAGGCAAGGAAAGATGCCCCATGTCGAAGCAGGGGCCTCAGCCTGGGCAAGCTCCCGCCGTGCAGAGCTCTGGCACCTACTGTGCGCCAAGTGTCACGCCAGTCCTGCCCCCTGCCCCCACACGCCCCCAAACTCGGCGTTTCTCCTCACCCACTCCCTGGCCTATCTCCGCAGACCTCTCGGCCTCCTGTCCTGCCCACCCGCCTGCTCTCAGGCCCTGCAAGCACTGAGTCACACTTCCTGACTCAGCATGCGGCCCTGGTTCAAACCCCAGCTCCTCCGCCCGGATGCTGGTGGCCAGGTGCCTCGGCCTCCGTTTCTGCAGCTGTAAGATGGGACAACAATCCCCTCAAGGGTTAAATGTGCGGCAAAATGGCCAAGAGTGGGGCTCTGGAACAAGGACCCTAGGGTCCAAATCCCAGCTCTGCAGCAGGACATTGGGCAGACGACTTAACCTCCCCAGGCTCAGTCTCCTCATCTGTAAGATGGGGTTGACCACGGTCCCCTCCTCGCAGGTGGTTATGAAGATGAATAAGTAAATATTATTGAAAACCTCTAGAACAGTGCCTGGCACATCAAAGATGAAATGCTTAGCACCGTGCCAGGCAGGGAGCAGGCGAAGGGACGAACCCAGGAGTGATGGCAGCCGGAAAGAGCAGGGAACGGCCAGCCACTGTGCCCAGGACCTGACCAGGGAGGAGCCCCTAATGCTGACTCCAGCAGCCCTGGGGAGGCCTGGGGGCGACAAGAGCTACTGAGGCTTTTGTGTGAGGAAGGGATGGATGTGGGGAAAATCGCAGTGGGCAGGGGCTAGGGGGCTCAGGTGGGGGCCCAGGGTGAGCAGCCTGGCCCTGCTGTTCCCTGGAGGGGTGTCAGCAGCCCAGGAGGAGAACTAACCTGCTACCTCTTGGCCTTTGCAGGGGGCCGCGTGAAGACATGGAAACGGCGCTGGTTCATCCTGACCGACAACTGCCTCTACTACTTCGAGTTCACCACCGTGAGCGGGGGTCCCTGCCCCCCACCCAACCCCACTCCCAACTCCCACTAAGCAGTCAACTAACAGAGTTTGGAACCCTTTGAGATCATTCAGTCCACCTTTGTGCCCATTTTACAGATGAGGAAAACTGAGGTGCAAAGAGGAGGAAAGGCTGGGCCAAGAGCTAAGGGCCAAGGCAGAGCCCAGGCTTAAAGCCAGGTCTTCTAATCCCCAGCCAGAGCTCTGCTCATGCTGCCCTGCCCCACCCCGCAGCTGGACAAGTCTTGGAAGAAGGGCACACTCTTCTTTGGGTTTGGGGAGCCCCACAGGTTTGCTCCCTGCCCTGGGCCCCAAGGCTCCATTGCTGACCCTGCCCTTCCTTCCCTCTCCTGTAGGACAAGGAGCCACGGGGAATCATACCCCTGGAGAACCTCTCGGTGCAGAAGGTGGACGACCCCAAGAAGCCAGTACGTCTTGGGTGGGGGCCAGGCCAGAGCTGCTGGGGAGCTTCCTACGCTGGGCAGGGGACAGGGCGGCCGGGCTGGGCTCTGCTGGCAGCTGGACTGTGCCCACCATGCCTTCTGCGTGGCTCGGGGCTGCCCTTCCTCCCCCCGCTGGGGCCGTGGACCGTGGGCAGGGGTCCACGTCAACAAAAGGGCTTGGTTGTCCTCAGTTGTCTTGCCGAGCTTGACTCTGACACTGGCTGGATGACCTTGAGTAAGTCACTCCTCCTTTCTGAGCCTCGGTGTCCCCGCCTGTCACACGGGGATTTTAGGGAGGAGAATGGTGGATTTGGGTTGAGCCTGGCACGCAGTCAGTGCTCAATGCAGGTGGCAGCTCCTGCCCCTCCGCCTGTCATAGGGAGCAGGCCGGGGGTGGGGGGAGGGGGTTCCTGCAGCAGGGACACCGGCTGCTTGTCTGCCCCTCTCTGAGCCTCCTGGAGAGCCAGGAGCAGCCCCCCGTCCCCCGCCCTGCCCTCACCCACCACTCCCCGCAGTTCTGCCTGGAGCTCTACAACCCCGGCTGCCGGGGCCAGAAGATAAAGGCCTGCAAGACAGACGGCGACGGCAAGGTGGTGGAGGGCAAGCACGAGTCTTACCGGATCTCGGCCTCCAGCGCCGAGGAGCGCGACCAGTGGATCGCGGCCATCCGGTAAGGGATGCCCAGGCCATGGGGACGGCTTCCTGTCACCTGCCAGAAGCCCCTGCTTCTCCTGGGCTTGTTCCGTTGTCTGTAAAGGGGGCAAACTCAGGACTCTCCCTCGTGTTTCTGGCCTGCAAACCCCTGCCACCCACACACCTGGCGTGCAGTAAGCGCTCGTGAACGATGCCCTTGTTGGCATCACTCCGCAAAGTGGCCTTGGGGAGGGCCTGGTGGAGGCGGAGGCCGGGGCTTTCCAGGCAGAAGGACCAGTGTGGACAAGGCCAAGAGGGCCAGTCAGCAGGTGGCCCACCTGGACAGCATCCCAGAGTCCAGGCGAGGCCGGGCAGTGTGGGGGCTGAGGCTGCAGAGGATGGCAAGGCCGTGGTTGCCGTGGCAACAAGCTTTGGTTTCTCCCAGGGGCCCTGGGGAGCCACAGACTGGTAAATAGGGGAGGGGTGGCCAGGTGAGGAAGGCCACAGTGCAGGGGCTGCTTCCAAAGTGCCAAAGTGGACGATGGAGGGACAGGTGTTGTCATCATAGTCCAGGCAACAGATGCCAATGTGGCCACTGACTGGGGAGAGAAGCAGGGAAAGGCCACCTGGGAAGGGGCAAGGTGACAAACCTGCTCAGGCTTGACTCCGCCCCAGCCAGAGACATCGGCGAGGGCAAGACCCGTGGGCCAGGAAGACAGGCGCGGCTGCCAGGCCGGGGACTGTGTCCCAGACACTTGCAGGGTCTTTTCATCCAGGCCTTGCAGCAGCCCTATGAGCCAGACCCATTCTCGTCTCCATTTTACAGATGAGGAAACTGAGGCCCAGAGAGGGGAGGGACTTGCCCCGGGCCACACAGCCAGTGGGAACAGAGTGGGGCCCGGCAAGGAGGCCTGCCAGCCCCACCCCACGCTCTTTCCCCTCCTCCAGAGGGTCTACGATGGGAGCCAGGAGAGGGGTCCGGGACACTTTGGGGCAGAATTGCCAAGACTCTCAGCTCCTGGTCCGAGGCCTCACCCTTC
The DNA here is from genome assembly GCA_004363605.1 of Indri indri. NCBI lineage: Eukaryota > Metazoa > Chordata > Mammalia > Primates > Indriidae > Indri > Indri indri. The sequence goes on from RJWJ010023254.1 coordinate 5,963, forward strand.
CCAGTGCCCACGGGATGCTGGGCTAGGCCGGTGAGGCTGCACTCACTGGGGCTCGGCCTTTGCTGGGGTCCCCTGGCTTTTCCGCTGTGGTGACAGGCTGACACCACCCTGGGAGCCCCACACCCCTGATTACAACCCTGGGAGACCAGACCCCCCTGATGGCCTGTCCAGCCCTGAAATCTTTCTCCGACTCTCATTCCAGAGCCAGCATCACCCGCGTCCCCTTCTACGACCTGATCTCCGCTCGGAAGAAGAAGATTGCCAGCAAGCAGTGAGCTTCCTGGAGGTGGTACTAGGGCCCGGCGTCGTGGGAACCCTGTGGCCTGTGGTACCTGAAGACCCACCTCCCGCCCCAGCGCACACTTTCCTGGCCACAGACATCCTCCCTCCCCCCCCATTACCTGGGCTGACTGTAGAGGGGGAGGCGGAGCCCGGGAGCGTAGTGGGAACCTCAGGGGGCTCAGATCCCGGCAGGGAGGCACCCTGGCCGTGGGCATCCAGCCGCAGCCAAGAAAGGCCCCCAGGCCCCCGCCCTAAGTCCACTACAGCAAAGGGTGAGAAAAGCAAGTGACGAGAAACCGGCCCCAGAACCCAGCACCCGTCTTTCTCTCTGGACATCAGAGTCCTCGTCTCTAAAACCGCTCTTTGCACTCAGAAGTACTTCGGCCCTCAAAGCAGTAGGGGCCAGGGCCCCCTGGGTGCTCCGGCCCTCCTGCTCCTCCTGCTCAGACGGTGTCTCTGCCAGCTCCTCCCCTGCCCTCAGGTCAGGCTTGGACACACACACAAGGCTCCGCACAAACACAGACACGCTCGCACACGCACACATAGCTCAGACCCACGGATGGGACCCTAGAGAGACACCAGGAGCACTGGACTGGGAGCCCAGACCCCTCAGTCTGTCCCAGCTCTGCCTCTCACTCACTGTGTGCCCTCTGCCAAGTCATGTTCCTTCTCTGGATCTTGCAAAACTGCAGCGTTTGGGCTAGAAACGTCCTGGCTCCTGCTAGGTCTGGACCCAGCGTCCGGCTGGAAATGCAGCACTTGCTCACTGAGCTGGGGACGCGCTGGGTTGGAGGCTGCTGGGAAGAGGAGAGCAGAGGGGGCTCCACCCTCAACGATGTCTATTTGGGATAGAGGAGCAAGTGGGACCCCTCAAGGAAATGACAGAGAGCGTCCCAGACAGATGGGACTCAAGCAGATGGGTGCTACAACCAAGAAGCCAAGAAGAGAGAGCTTTGCGGGCTGTGGTTACCAGGAGGGCTGCCTGGAGGCGGCGGTTGAGCCAACAAGTGACACAGGGCTCATGCTTGGAGAGGCAGAGTCTCGGCCACGGCTCCCCTGGAGCATGGACCAGCAGTGCCACGGTGGTGAGGGGCAGCCCAGTGGGTCCCAGCATCTCGAGGCCCTCTGCGGCAGCATCAGAGTAGAGCTGACTTTCCATACAAGGGTAGCCAGCTCAGTCTCCAGGGAGGCCCAGGATCGGGGAAGATTCCACTAGCTGGAAGCACTTCTCACCCCCTCACACAGGTTCCAGGGAGCCCCTAGAGGGAAATTCCTTGGCAGAGGAACAGGAAATGGGGTTGCCTCTGCCCCACTGCCAGCCCGAGTAGCAAGTGAGTGGGAGCAGGTGGGCTCCCCAGAAGGAACCTCAGCTCACCAGGCACCCCCACACATGCATACCTTCCACGGGGTCAGGATGGAGTAGTCGCCCTGGGAGGTGGTGAGATCCCTGTCTCTGGAGGTGTGCAAGTACCTGGTAGTGATATTGCACTGGGGAAGGTCTGCGCTGGGTGCCCACAGGAGGCGGCCTTGCTGGACAGTTGAGGATTTCTACAGGTTCATGTCAGCCTGTGAGTTGAGCCCCACCTCTGCCTCCTCATTTGGCCTGTGGAGGGGCAGCCGGGGGTCACGAAAGGAACACTCAGCTGGGGGACAGGGGGTCAGAGGTCCTCTCCTGCCTCTGGCACACACCGTGTGACTTTAGTCTACTCCCTTTCCCTCTCTGGTCCTCAGCTTCCCCCACCACGGAGCGGGTGGGATCGGTGATTTTCTAGGCATGAGTGGCTGTTCTGGGAGTCACTCAGAGGAGAAAATAAAGCTCATGATCCCACCTGTGAGTGGGGCTCTGGCCTCTCCGTGACCAAGTCTGCCATCCTCGACCCCACCCTGGCCTTCACCTTTGTCCCTTTCCCAGCCGAGGCCAGAGGGCCAGCCAGGGAGGCGTGGGCACTCCAAGGACCCTGGAGCCTCCTTCTCAGGATACTGGCCACCATGCTGGACAAAAGTCCCAGGGGCTGGACTTCCAACAGGGCTCCTTCAGAGCAGGGGCAGGGTGAGCGGGTTCTGCCAAGCCCAGAGAAAGGCAAAAGAACTTTCCAGCAGTCACGGCTATCTAAAGATAGAAAGACACACCTATAGCTGGGACGCAAGCATTACAAAAGCAATCCATGTAACCTAAACATTTGTACCACCTTAATATTTTGAATTAAAATAAATAAAGATAGAAAGAGCTGCTGCCCCAGGAGATAGGTAGTAAGTTCCCTGTCTCTGGAGGAATGCCAGCACCACCTTCTTCAGTGATCACTTGGGGGGGTTACAGAGGAGCTTGAATTCTGTGATCCTCATTTATTTGTACTCCCCACAAATACTGAGCACCTGCGGTGTGCCAGGCACTGTTCCAGGCAATCGTAGAACAAGACAGAAGCCCTGCCTGCATGGGGCTCACATTCCAGTGGTCCTGAATTCTAGGACTCTAGGCAGCCTCGGTGCAGCCTAGGTGGCAGGGTGCAAAGGTCACCCCCACACCCTCACCCCGCCCCCTGCCTGAGATCCCACCACTGGAGTCACTGCTGGAAGACCACAAGGAGCTGAACTGGTCAACTTTCCATACCTTCCTCCATCCAGCCAGTGCCTGCCGAGCTGCTGCTGCGCACCAAGCTCCCGGGCAGAGCCAGGGAGATCAAGACAAAGCCCTCGCCCTTGAAAGGAGCTCGAGTCTAGTCGGGGAGACAGCTGTGAACAGCCAGTCACAGCCCGGCTGACTCCTGCTGTAACGGAGTGGGCAGGGGGGCAACCCCGGGAGGCTTCTCAGAGGAGGGTGCTTGCGTGCTGGCAGCCAGGCCAGGGAAAAGACACACACCTGACAGTGCCCTGAGCTCACCTCACGTCTGCCCCCACTGGCCTGTGCACTTCCCCAGTGCCTGGCACGCAGCGGGTGCATAATAGTAGCTGGCTCAATCGAAGTTAGCTGATAAAAGGCTCTCTGGGCCTGAGCATCAGCAGGCTCACATGTCTGGAGGCCTAGGGACCTGTGAGAACGTGGGTGCCACTGGGGACGGAGCAGGGGCCGGAGAGGCGGGTGGCGCTGCATCACAAGTCCAGGAACTGAGTGTGACTCACTGGCCCCCTTACCCCTCCCCGACAGCCTCTACCCCCGTCCCGCCATTCTGCCGCTCCTCGCTCTGGGCAGCAGGGGGCTCCCACCACACGTGGATGAGAGGCTCCTATGCTGCCGCCAGACTGGGGCCCAGCCTGGACCGACCACCCCTTGCAGGGATGGGGGCCTCCGTCCAGACTGGGGCCCAGCCTGGACCGACTGCCCCTTGCAGGGATGGGGGCCTCTGTCCAGAGTGGAGCCCTGGCCTGGGCATCTTGGGGATGGGGGTTCCTGGTCTACTGGGGTCTGCGGGCTCGAGCAGCCCAAGACTCCCATGGACACAGACGAGCACAAGCCTCCCCCTCCCCTCATGCAGGGCAGTCATGTGGGCAGGGCCTGGACTGGGTCCTGGAGTCTGGAGGGAGACTTGGGCTGTCTGCATTTCTGGCTGGGGGGCTCTGAACTAGTTGCTTGCCCTCTCTGGATGCGATTTTCCTCCCTGAGGGGTTGGGCCAGGTGAGCTCAGTGGCATGAACCCTTAGTGGGGACTTCCACGTGCAAGGGGGTCTCAGGCCCGGGTATAATGCAGCTCCCCCCCAGGAGGGATGGTGGATGGAGTGAGCAGGTGGGATGAAAGCCATGTACTGTGAGAGGGCCCCGGGGCAGTGGCGAGGGCTGCCCAGAGGGCCTGGGTTTGAGGCCCAACTCCACCCTATTCTTAAGCAAGTTTCCCAAGCTCCCTGGGCCTCAGATTTCCCATTGAAAAGATGGGAATGATTAAACTTATGCAGAATGCTTAGAACAGTGTTGGGCAGCTACTCAGGGTTAAGTGCCACTATTATTTTTGCTACAAGGCAGACTGCATACCTGCGCTCATGGAGATACAAATGGGCTGGGGACATTGGAGAAGGAAACATTCACATGAGCAGTAGGTGGGGGAGATCTGGGAAGGCTTCTTGGAAGAGGCGCTCATGAAATATAAGCCAAGTGGGGACCTGGGTCTTCCAGCCAGTGGGCCATAGGGGGCAGGACAAGGCAAGGCATTTCTGCGACTCCCCTGGGCCCCAAACACAACCCTCGGTGGGCCAAAGAGGTGCAAGGTTGAGGGATGCTGGCACTGGCGGAGGCTGCGTGCGCAGTGGCGCTGCAATCCCTGCATCTCCGAGGCAGCAGCTCCGACCGCGCAAAGCCCTGACTGGGGCATCCAGTAACGTGGCTGCTGAACAGAGCCATGCCAGCCTGAGGGCAGGCAAGCTTGGCATCGAGGCCCTGGGTTGGGTAGGAACGGGCAAAGGGGCTCTGAGAAGGCAAGGTGGACCCCTGCCAGGTGCCTGGGAGGAGGAGCCCCTCCATCCTGAGGGCTGGCACCTGGAGCTGGCACTGGGGCCCTGCCCGGATGCCAGGGGGCAGGCAGCCCAAGTCGGGCGGCAGGTGTGAAAGACCCGGAGAAATTGATTTATTAGGGACGATAAAAGGAGCTAAATATGTTTGCCGGCTCAGCGATGACTCAGGCGTTCATTCCCCAGGGGTCCGAAAGTGTGAGCATCAAAGAATCAAAGACAGGCCTCCCCCAGCCAGGGCACTGCCAGCCTCAAGCCCCTCCTTTCCGGTGATGAGAGGACCACCCCCGAGTGTCCTGAGAGCCTGGCCTCTGAGGGGCACCAGGGACCCAGCCACTCCGGCCTGCACACCCACAATCCCTCCAGGCTTCACCCAGAATGGCTGAGCCTCGGCGTGAGACACGTCTAGGTAGAAATCCTGGCCTTGCCCCAAACTGCTGTGTGATCTTGGACAAGTGACCAACCCTCTCTGGACCCACATTCCCTGGGGGCACTCATCCCCACCAAGCCAGGCCCCGCCTCCCCCTCCCTGCCTGGCAGTGTGGTTCCATCCCATCGGCTTCTAGACAGCAGAGCGCAGCCTCCTCTGCCCACAATCCACCGACTGCAGGAGAGACGCCAGAGTCCGCGGGGCCTCGTTGGAGGAGAACATGCTCTTCAAGCACCGGTTCCAGGCGCTGGGCTTCCGGAGAAACTGATGAATCAGAGTCTGCAGGCCAGAGGCGGGGCGGGCAGAGGAGGGCGAAACGACCTCACCGTGGGGAAAACACTCGGGGGCTACAGCAGGGATGAGGGGTCCGGGGAGCAGAAGAGAGGAGGGGCATGGGGCAAACACCTGCCGGGCAGGGGGGCAGACGTTCCTGACGTGGGGGACAGCTCAGGGAAATGCACGGGGCCCCCAAACAGCAGTTCGGCACATTTGGGGAGCACTGAACTCTCTGGTGGGCCTGGAGGGGGCCCGCCTGGAACAGCAGGACTCGGAAAGGAACAGAAGCAGGACCAGACTGGCCAGCCCGCGGAGGCCTCCACCAGGACGACAACAGAGCCGGGGAAGGGTTCAAAGCAGAAGAGAGCCCCGTGGCTGGAGATGTCTGGGGCTGGGCTGAGGAGGGGGGAGCCACGGGGGTCGGGGAGGGGATGGAGGGTGCGGGGGCTGGGCAGGAGCCGAGTACCTGGGCAAGGGGGAAGAGGAAAGAGGCTTGTTGGGCCCAGGGCCGGGGCTTGTGGAGGTGAGGGCAGCCCCCCACAGCCCAGCGAAGACAGGTGGGAGGGAGGGTACGGGGGAGAGGGGGGGACCAGGTGGCACTGAGTGATCCTGAGTGGAGGCCTTCCGCTCCAAGTTAGAGCAGAAGGTCCTCCCCACCTCCCGCTTCTGCACCCTCTCATCGCTCCTCCCTCCCCCTCCCCCTTTCCCACGCGCCCCTCTCCCTCCGCCCTATTGCCTCCTCCCCACCCCTTGGTGTATTGGCAAGCACCTGAGGCCTGGTGTCTGCTGCAGTCCTGGGTTTCCATCCCGGCTGTGTGGCTCCGGGCCAGACCCCACCGTCTCTGGACCACATTTCCTCAGCTCGAAGCTGTGGGTGGCGACTCCTGCAGGAGAGGCCAGGGCTCCCACCAGCAGTCATGGACCCAGAGTCTCCAGGATGACCTGAGGCACGGGCTGGGAGGCAGGGGGCTACTGGAACCTGGGCCTGCCCTGGAGGAAGAGGCGGAAACTTCCATGGGTCACAGAAGTCCCTGCCCCTCCCAAGCCCATCTGGCTCCTCCTGGGCCTGCAGTGCTGGGCCGGGTCTATGACGGGAGTGGTTGGGAAACCTGGGCACCTTTGCCCCCAGATGAGACACTTAACCTTGGAGGTCTCTTTTTATTTTCTCCTGTGATTCTTGGCAGCAGGCAACCCTCAGAACTAGCCCACAAAGACCCCGTGCTCCAGACTTGACCTGGACACCCCCGCCCACACCCTGCCATGCCCAGCATCAATATGTCATGGCCAAAGCTGCCCATGATGGAGCACTGAGAATGCCAGGTCATCTGCCAACGCTGCTTCCAACCTCCCGACACTCTCCAAAATGGGTATGACTGACCCCACTTCACAGATAAGGACTCTGAGGCTCCCGGTGACCCGGCCAAGAAGGGCCTGAGTCAGCACAGAGCCAAGGCCACCTGGCTTGAAAGCTGTATAGATTTAGGGTGGCCACAAACTCACTGTCCCAAATAGGACCTTTCTGAGGGTGCTGGAATGCTGGATTTGAGGGGATGCTGGGACGAGAGGGGCAAACTAGGACTGCCCCAGATACCCCGAGACATAGGGTCACCCTGGAGATTGGGAAGATCCTCAAGAGCCCAGCAAGGAAGTAGAGTCATCCCCGATGGCCCTGTGGACCGGAAGGCACGTGACCTGTGGCTGCTTCACCCTGGAGAAGCAAAGGGCATCTGCGGTATCCAGCCCTCCACCCCACCCACCTCCAGTGAACTCTTCTCCTGGCTGAGTCTCCCCTGGTCCTGCCCCAAAGTGGCGTTGTGTGGACTGCTAGTGAATTCAGCGAGCCTGGTCTACCACAGCCCGCAGCAGATATTGGCTGTCACTATTATATTCTTGATGGAGTCTCCCTTGGGGGTGAGGGGTGGCTGAGAGAGAGGACTCTGGACAGAACCACCAAAGGTAACACGGGCTGTCCATCCCATCCTTCCAGGAGCAGTTGGCAGCCCTCCTCCTGCAGGAGGCCCTCCCTGACCACTCCAGCTCTCAGGGCTCCTTTAAGACTCCAGAGGTTTCAGAAAAACAGGTGTGCCAGCCCTGGAACCCCCAAAGGAGAATTGGCACCTGATTTTGACACAATCTTAAGTGTTCACAGTTTGGCTTTTGGCGAGCTGGCTTTGTGGTCTGGGGCTGCCAGACTCACGGAAGGGTGTAGGCTTTTGCTCTGCAACTGGACTCCAGGGCCTACAAGCCCTCTCCCTTCCACCTCTCTCTGCTTCCGCACAGGGACCTCCAGCCCCATCCAGGGATGCCTGGACCTGTAAAGTCACCTTCCCATTCCTTCATGAGCAAACTGAAGCCCACGGAAGCTAAGGCACATGCCCAGGTCTCCCAACACAGGGGCGCCATGAGGAAGACCGAGGCAGAAGGCACCAACATCCATTGAATGTCCTCCATCTCAGCTCATCCTCCCAGCAGCCCACGAAGCAGACGGGATTATTCCCATTTAACAAATGAGGATCTGGAGGCTCAGAGAGTTTGTGATTCGCAACCAAGTCCCCCGGCCCAGAAGTGGCATCTGATCGAGTTGCTAAGGCCAGGAGGACCCAGCAACTGGCAGGGTGGCTCCAGCAGAAGGGGAGGATTAACTCTGTGACCTTTCCAGCCCCTTTGATCCTTTGTGGCTACAGCTTAACTCTCCTCTCTTTCTCCCTCCCCCAGGGATTTTCAGTTAATAAATAAGAGCCCAGAGAGAATCCACCTTTGATCCAAAGATATTATTTTTTAATAGAATGCCCCCAATTAAAAAACATTAAAACATACTCATTGTACAAAACTGGAAAATGCAGTAAAAAGAAAAAACCTAGACCCAGAATTCCTCAAGTTGATATTATAAACATCTCAGAGTATTTCCAGCACATCTATATGCTTTATGTGCCACCTCTCTGCAATGATACTGCAAATACAATTTTGTAACCTGTGTCTGCCTCGATGCCAGGGAATCCAGATGTCCCCATGTGTACCAGTCAGGGAAGGTTAAGTTACGCCGTGGTAACAAATAATCCCCCAAATCTCAACAGCTTCACACACAAGAGGCCATGTCTTGCTCACACCGTATGTCCAGTGGGGGGTGGTGTTGGATGGGGGTCCTCTGCTTATCACAGTCACTCAACGACCCGGGCTGAGGAGGCGCCATCCTGGTGTGGGCTGCCAGGAGCACTGTCTGGATGTGACGCATCACTTCCGCTCACAGTTCATGGTCCAAAGCAAGTCACAGGGCCACCTCACTTCAATGGGAGAGGAAGTGCCATCTGCCACCTTCCCCAAAAGAAGGGAGAACAGAAATGCTTGGTGTGTAGCATCAATGCCAATTATACCTAGGGTGACCAACTGTCCCATTTGCTCAGGATCAAGGAGTTTTCTGGAACGCAGGACTTCTAGTGCTAAAACCGAGAAAGTCCCGGGCGGCCCAGGAGGAGCCGTTCGCTCATCATACCATGTGACGCATCTTCACAAACTCACTCGCAACACTGCACAGGAGGGAGCCGTCTTGCAAACGAGTGATACCTTTTCTCCCCGATCCCCTACTGCTGGAGACTTAGATTGCTTCCAGTTTTACATGTTTATAAATGCCGTGTGTTAAATATCTTCCTAAAGAAAACCTTGTCCACAATCACTGGCCAGTTTTCAGGTTCGGGATACCTGCTGTCCGTTCATAATTCAAAACAGTCAGACCAACACGACTCACCTTCCACAGCACGAGCAAGGCCCGCTTTCTCTACACTGGAGCCCAAAGCAATAGTTCTCTGACGTGTGGCTTTGCATTTCTAAGGTGTTTCCAGGTCATGTTGATGCCGCTGCTCCAGGACCACACTTTGAGAACGATTTTCCCAGGGGTTGAAGGCCCCTGCTTTGAACCTGACGGGTGACTCCGCTCAGCTACTCACCAGCTGTCTAACCTTGAGCAAGTTATGTAATTAGCGTCTCTCAGCCTGGTTTCCTATCTGTGCATTGGAGCCATCGAGAGCATCAGCACAGACTAGCATCTGTAGAGAGAGCTCTTAAAGGACTCCTGGGCCTGTAACAAGAGTTCAGTTAGAGATAGTTACGGTTATTCAGCGGTAGATTAAATAACTTCATGTTTTAAAATATTTGTTAATTTGAATGGAATTGCATTTATTAAAATTTCCACTCCTTTTTATGTCTGAGTGGGAATGGAGCTTCTCCATGTGCAGGTTAAGCCTGCGTGTTTCTAGTGTGGCTCATCTGCTCCTGCCCTTACCCGTTCACCCACGGGTCTCTCCGCCTTTCCTCGTGGCAGCCTGGGCTCATCACAGAGCAAAGAGAACCACCCCATGGCGGTTCTCGCTCACTCGCTCACTGCAGAGATTTGTCCAAAGCTGCCTCTTGCCTGTCTGCTGGGGCCATTTTTCTGGCTTACAGAGTGGCCAGATCCATCTGACTTCCCCACGTTTATTTCCTCTGTCACTTTAAAGCTTAGATTGGAGCCCTTCTCCAGAATGTGACAAATACAAAGGAAATGGATTTCGCGGGTTGGGGTGGGAGGAGCGCTGGCTGTCCCCAAACCCTCTGGTCGGGACAGAAGGCACAGTCAGGAATGGGGGCCCTCAGCTCTGTCCCAGACAGAGCCATATTGCTGTGCCACTCCAGAGAGGCCACCACAGTCCACAGCTGGACGGGGCCACCGGAAGGTCCAGTTGTCCATCCTCCCGTTGGAGACAGGATGATCAAAGGAGTAGGAACTGGCCGTGGGAGCTGGACAACCCCCGTTCAGGTCTCTCCTCCACTGCTTTGGCCGTGGGAGCTTTGCCTGTCTTGAGTCTCTGTTTTCTCATCTGTAAAATGGGCTTGATGACGCCCAAGGCAACGGAAGGAGCAGAACTGCCACCAGTGCACTTGTACACTGCTGGGGCCACTTACACCCTCCACAAATCTACAAATAGGGCTTGTCGTGCCCAATTCTGTTCCTAGGGCTCTGGAGTGAACCCCACAGTCTTTTCCTTTGTTTGGACTAAAACTGTCCAGCACCACAGGCCCCAAGTCCCCAGGGTTCAGTGGAAAAGAACACCAGGCCTCGAAGGTCCAGTGCGCCCTGGCTTCCTCCGGCTGCGGCTCAGGCCATCAGCCCTGTGCGAGAACATTGCCACCCCGGCTCCCTGGCCAGAGCAGGCCACGCTTGTCCCAGGAGCGCGGGCGGGGGGTGGGGGCGGCTGCGACGTCGGGGTGCGTATCTCCCCTGGCCTGCGGAAACGCATGCCAGCTCCCGCGCCGCTGCCACCGGAGTGCGCTGCGGGGCCTAATTTCCATAATAATCAGCCGCAGATCTCCCTAAAAGGCTGCAAGAGGCCGCCGCCCACTGGGGAAGCTCCTGCAAGCTCCCCTCTCCCCACCTTCCCCTGCCGCCCAGGAGGAAGTCTCATTTTTGAAAGCTTTCGAGAAACCCTCCGCGGGAGGCAGCTGGGAGCCACCCAGGACCTCGTTCTCCCCGCCAAGCAGGGTCCGGCGGGGCGGGGAGGCGGGGACAGGCCGTGGCGCACATGTAGACCAGGCTCAGAGACAAGGAGGAAAGGAGGGAAACTGAGGCAGCCAAAGGGGGGGCACGTTTCCAGGCACGTTCTCACTGCGGTCTCACAGCGACCCTGCAGGTGGGTTCTCTGCTATGCCCCACTTTACAGATGGGGAAACTGAGGCCCAGAGAGATTTCAGGTCTCCCCAGCTGGTGCGTAGCTGGGTGGGGATGGGGTTCGGAGTTGGCAGATCCAGAGACGGTGGCCTACCCCACGCACACTGCCTCCTCCCAGCGATTGGCGGCCTGGAAGCAGGGTACACTGTGCACCCCAAAATGAGAGAAGCAGACGGCAAGGGACAGACCAGGGCGCAGACAGGGCCAAGCCTCCCGGGAGGGGCTGAGGCTGTGCGCTGCACCTGGAGCTGATTGGCTGGGAAGTGCGCGGCCTGCAGAGCCTGGTTTGAACCCCAGCTCTGCCACCTCCCAGCTGTCCCCACCAGGGGCGGGCAAACCACAGCCCACGTGCCAAATCCTGTCCAACGGCTGTTTCGCTACAACCAGGAACTAAGCATGGTTTTTATATTTTTGAACATTAAGAAAAGAAAAAGAATATTTCCTGACATGTGAAAATTATATGAAATTTGAATTTCCGTGTTCATCCACCTTGTTTCATTAAGATACAACTTCACCCATCAATTTCTGGAACCGTCTACGGCTGCTTCGCCACTACCTGGGCAGAGTCGAGTAGTTTGACCAAGGGGTATGGCTCGTGAGACCAAAAATATTTACTACCTAGCCCTTTCCGGAAACTGTGTGCCCACCACTGCACCAGTGGGACAAGGGATGGAGTCTCTCGGCCTCAGTTTCCTCACCTGGACAGTGGGAATACCATTAAATGAAAAGACTGGTGAAGCCCCAAGAAGGTAGCTCTGGTACACTGCCCCTTGGAAATACTCTTATTTTTGCCAAGCACCTGCCGCCCCCAGTCCTGCTTGTCCTCATTCCATGCTTCCAGCCCTGCCTCTAGCCCCCTCCCCGGTCAGTAACCAAGCCTGACGGGTTCGACCGCCATGCCGGCACTCAGCAAACGCTTTCTAGACAGACGGACGGGTGGGTGGATACTCCGCAGTCTTCCCTTTCTCCATCCCCTCTGCTCTGACCTCCATCATCCGCTGCCGAGTCTCCCTGTCTCGCTCTCTCCATCGCCTCCCCCACTCTGCAGCCAGTGTGACCTGCCTCCGCCTTGGCCCCTCCCCGCCCTCTTCCCTACAGCCACGCTCCCCAGTGGGGCACACAAGGCTCTGGGTGAACTACCACCACCCTCTCTGTTACCTGACAACACCCACACTGCTGGCAGAACCCAACAGGTTGCATCAAGCCTCCAGGTGTTTGCCGTGCTGTCCCTCTGCCTGGAATTTTCTTCCTTATTCCCAGTCCAGTGGGCCCAGCATCCTCAACTTGACCCCCCAAGACCCAGTTTAGGCCCTGACTCTATGAAACCTTTCCAGATCTCTCCCCGACCTCCCACCGCCCCAGTGCGCAAAGCTGTCTTGGTCCAGTGGGACTTCGGCACCCTTACGAAGATGCGTGAGTTTCTCCTGGTGAGCCTGTGACCCCTTGAAGGCCAGGACGGTGACTGGTATTTCTGAATCACCAGTCCCACGCAGGCATGGCCCAGAGAAGACACTTAGTAAATTCTTAAGAAATGAACCAAAGAAGGAAGGAAGGAATTAATACAGATGGAGCTGTCTCCCTCCCTTGCTCGACAACTTTCAGAGGCTCCCCAGTTCTGCTCTGCGGAGGCCAGCCACCCAGCCTGTCGTCAAGTCTTCAAGCCCTGTAGAAGTGGCTCTGGTCCACCTCCAGCCCCCTCGCAAACCCCGGGCCTAGCAGTTCCCCAACAGTCCCGACCTCCAGGCATCTGCCTGTTTATCCTCCTCGCTCAGCGCCATTTGCACCTGTGGGAGCCCTGGCCGTCCTGGAAGATCTTACAGAGCTTCGGGGACCCAGGGGCCCCTGAAGTAGGAGGCCGACTACTCCCGCATTTCCCAAACCCCACAGCAAAAGGCCGTGAGCAGGGGCTTTGGTCCAGAATGAATCCTGCCGATGTCTACTATAGACACGTCACGTCACCTCTTGGAGTAAAGTGGAGAGTAACACCTGCCTCAGGGGGCTGCTGGAGGGTTACGCTGTTATCTAAAGTTTCTGGCACACAGTAGGTGCTCAATAATGGGCTGCTACTTGCAGCCTGGCCAGAGCCCTCCTGCCCATACAGGAGGCTCAGGGGCTGACCTAGAGCGCCCCCAACCTGCAGCCCCAACGTCTCTCACTCTCCCCCTCGCCCCGACAGTGCCTGCAGCCAGCGACTGATGCTGCCGTGGACAGAATGACAATGAGGCCACGACCTCCGAGAGCTCATCTGGGAACCCAAGGCTGGGGCAGAGGCTCAGATGAGGATAGGGCTGGGGAGGGGCTGGACAGGGACAGGGCAGGCAGGACCGAGGCAGGGGGAGGAGAGGGGCAGCGCTGGGGTCGGAGTTCGGGATGCAGGTCGGGCAGAGCCGGGCAGGGCAGGGGCTGGTACCAGAGCTCGGGACGGGGACAGAGCGAGGGCAGAAGCCACAACAGGCCGGACCAGGGGCTGGGGGTCATGATGGAGATGGGGCTGGGGCAGGGATCAGGACGAAATCACCCCCAGGGGCAGGAAGAGAACACATGAGAGAGTTAGGGGCGTCCCGGACCAGGGGAGGGAAGGAGGGAGTTTGCGAAGGAGCTGGAGAGAAAGCAGGAATCCACGGGGAGCAGGAGCAGGGAGAGGAGAGGTGGGAGCCACCCACGCTGGAGTGCTGGGGGCAGTCCCGCCAGCACCAACCTTCTCCTTTGGCAGGTGGGACTCACCCAGGCCCCAGCGACGGGGAGGAAGCCCTGTGTCTAAACCCAGATGGGAGGCAGGAGGGTAGGCGTGGGGACGGGGTGAGATAGGAGGCAGGGTGTGGCCGGCACCGACTTGTGGCTAACAAACCAGAGAGACGACTGCCACCCGCTTATTCGAGCCCTCATCACGGGTGCAGGGGCTTACTCCCGCCTCCTGCCCTGGCCATCCCACCTCCCTGCCTTGGCCCAGGCCAGGGCCCCGCCTGGGATGTCTTCATTTCCCTACCTCTGCCCCAAACATTTCACCCTCCGGGCCTCAACTCATCCCAGCCATGTCCCTGACCCTTCCAATCCCTCAGCAATGACTGTCTCTCCCTCGCCCTCCGAGTTCGATGTAACCAGGGTTATGTTCTGGTGGTCCAAGGGTGCGTGCCGGTCCTCACAAACATCCTGGAGAAGCGTCATAGCCTAGCGGTTAAGCTCACAGGCTCGGGACTCTGCCGGGCCAGCTTCGAGTCCCAGCAGCTTCATTTTCATGTAGTAGATGCTTCATAAATGCTAGGCCCCCTCCTCCTGTTCCATTGGGAGCTCAGGACATGCACTTAACGGGTGCCCGACAGTGGCTTCTGGGCTGAGCAGAGGTTCCCTCCTGTTCCCTAGGGGGCCACTCAGCCCCAAGAGGACATTTAGGTGTCACCTCTGCCTTGGCGTCCAGGCGCAAGCCAGAGCAGTCCAGCTTGGGAGAAAAGCCCATTGCTCATTCCCCTTGAGTCTGGAGCTCGGGCAATCAATCGGTCGCCATGGAAACCAGCCCTCCAATCAGAGGCAGGCACTTCTTAGCTGAGCCAGCGCCACCTACCCACCCACTCAGGCCTGGCTGTGCAGGTCCCTCACCTAGGACTACTGGGGGTGGGGGGTGGGGAGGAGAGAAAGGAGGCTCTGGCACAATCTGGGAGCACTTGCCTGCATCCCCCAAACCCTGGGATTCCTCCAAAAGAGAGGGTTTTCTTCCGGGGGTGCGGGGAAGCGACCACTCCAGCTGTCCCCCTGATTGGTATAATAATGTTCATCCCCACACATCGTGGCCCTCGGTGCTGCGGGCAAGCCCTGAGAGGAGGGATCATTAACTCACTGGGCAAAAGGGACAGCGGAGGTCCCGCTGTGGAGCTAGCAGCAAAGCTGGGCACATGCCCCTCCCTGAGCCCCCACCCCCACCCTCCTCCCTGCCCTGCGGGAGGGGGGCCAGGAAAGGGAGGGCTGAAGAGTTCCTGGCCCCGCTGCAGCCAGCACCTGCCTTCCCACCAAGTCTGCGCCTGGCACTTCCAGTGCCGATTAGCTCCGGGCCCACCAGGGATCATTAGCCAAGATCTATGGGCTCGCCCGCCTGCCCACCCACGCCCAGCTGCAGCCTCCCGCTCCAGGCCCCTCCTTCCCCACTGCCGGCCAGGACTGGACAGGGCCCAGGCTCTGAGTCAGAGAGCCTCGAGTTCAACAGTTGGCTCCTCACTGGGGAGTCTGAGCAAGCCAGGCAACCTCTCTGAGCCTCAGTTTCTGTGTTTGGAAAATGGGAATAATAGTCCCTGCCTTATAGGGGAGTAATGAGGAGTCAAAGGGCATAGAGAGCCTAACACCAGGGCCGGGTATGTGACTCGTGCTTAGTAAAGGTGAGGCCCCTTTCCCTATCTCTGTCCCCTCCCAGTACCCAAAACTGTCCCTTGGAGCTGAGCTGAGGCTCTCCCAAGGCATTTATCCTCCAGTGGAGGAGAAGGCAAATGCTACTATTCTTAATAACTAGCCCAGGAAACGTTAAACAGATGAGATGATTTAGAGAAGGGCGGCTACGTGCCCCCGGCACTGCTGGGAAGGGGTGGGATTCCAACCCAGCTCTGTCTGACTGAGACCTGAGCTATCTCTGCCACAGCCCGGCCTCTCCTGGCCCCGCCCTGCTCCAGCCAGAGCCTGTCACCCTGGGCTACTACTGCGCAGCTCTTCACTGTGCTCAACACTGATTGAGTACCTGCTGCGTACCTGGCACAGCAGGCGCCCATCACTCATAGGGCTGCAGAAGGGGAGTTGAGGGGATCTTGAGACATGCTGGGGGACCTGACCTGGTTGAGGATGCTGGGGAGACTTCTGGAAGGAAGAGGCTAGACCAGCTCCCAGCACCACGCAGCGGGTCCTGCTGCTCACTGTGTGGCGCTGTCAAGAAGGCCCCCCGTTGTGGTGCCCTGTCTGCTGGGACCCACAGGGTGCTGTACAGAGAACCATCTGGCAGCATACCCCAAGCCCAGCTCAGCCCCACCCTCCCTGACCCCAGCTTCCTCTCTCCTTTACTGAGCACCTACTAAGTGCCGGCACTGCGTGAGGCACATTTACAAATGTTAGCCAGCTCCCCTGCTGGGCTGTCCCCCTCTCGGAGATGAGAAAATGCAGGCACAGAGAGGTAAGTGGATTTCTCAAGGTCATACAGCCGGTAAACGGCAGAACCAGGATTTGAACTCAGGTGTCTGCGACCTCAAAGGCAACACCTAAAGGAAGACACTGGGGCCGCATTCACTGGGCCTGCCTCCTCCCCCGGCCCTCTCCGATGACTCCTGTAGGACAGCATGGAGCAAGTGCTTCCAGCTATGATCATATTTCTGCTTCCCCTTCTCTCCTCCAGAAAACAAATTGATTCATCAAATCACACCTTTAATCTGTCCTGGGAAAGGGGAGGGAAGGGCCTCAGCACCGCAGCAGGAGGCAGGGTGGGTAATCAGCCCACCGATCTCCCAGCCTGGGCACACTCCCCCACGCTCCATCCTCCCGTGATTAAACACTAATTGCCGCCACGCTCTCAAATTGAGGACTTTAATTTCCCGAAACGAAAAGTACATTTCAATCAGTTCCTCTCCCAAACCATTCCTCCTCAGGAGCCAGGATGAGAACACAAGCCCCTCAAGGCCATAGACAGACGAGCCCCGCCCACATGCCTGTCGTCCCTCTCCCGCAAGGGCTGGAGTGCGTGAGGAGCATCCAAGAGCCCTACCATGCGGGCTCGGAAAAGTGAGGCAGGCCCGCAGCCCTGGGGTGGGACTAGATGGCAAGGGCACAGGGACTGGCAGCCAGAGGCAGGGGCCTGCTGCCTGCATCCCCACCCCCACTCACACCCTGGTCACAGTCTGGTTATTAGATGCTTCACCTCGGCCTGCAGGAGGGACCAGAGGCTGGACTGCTAGACACTGGGCTTTAGTTCCAGCTCTGCTGGAAATCTGCCCTCTCTGGGTCTCAGGAGGGACCCGGGCCTCTGGGTCAGTAGCCCAAGAGGCTGTGTTCCCAGGCACGGGTCAGGGGCCTGGGTTGGGCTGGCTGCAGATTCCCCGCCAGGCTCTGGATCTCCAGGTCTGAGGAGGGGCCGGGAACTGGCATTGTTCAAAAGGCTCTCCAAATGACTCTACTGTGCAGCTGGGGTTGGGGAACTGCCAGGCTAGTGCAGCCCCTCAGTTGGCAGGTGTGGATGTGGACCCAGAGAGGGTGAGCAGCTAGTCTAGGGTCACACAGCAAACCAGAGTTAGGTCAGATGATGGCTAACAGCCCTTCCAGTTTGGACATTTCAGAGAAGCAGGTGAATACACAGTGAAGGTGGGCCGGGGTGGGGGGAGCACCCCCTGTCATGGAGGGGAAGGGTTGCTGAGAGATCTAGAGCCGAGAATTTCCACCTGGGAGCCACATTGCCTCCCCAGTGTTAGATGTAGACCTTGAGTAATTTATCCCTCCATCCCTAAAAATAAAGAGGGGCTGCTGGGATTTGAAGGAAGTCTCTCCAAGGTCCACTGTGGCTCCAGAATCCTTCTGCCAGTCCAGCTGGAGTCAGAAATAAATAATAATAACAGAAGACATTTATTGAGCATTTACTAAGTCCTGGAACTGAACTTCGCAATCAGCATGGATGACTTCTTTCTACTCATTCCACCATCCTAAACCGGTTTCTCCTATTCCGCTCCACCCCCCTTACAGATGTCGCATGCTGGAAATCAAGGAGAAAAGCCTTGGCTGAGGTTCGAACCCAGGATCCGTCGGTGGGGGCGGCGCTCTAGGACCCGGCGCTGCACAAAAGACCCAGCGGAGTGGCGCTCACAGGGCCCCGAGCCCATTAGCCGGGCGCCGCGGGGGGGGGCCTTCATTAAAGCTCAGCGACCCGGAGACTGCCCGCGGCGGCCCCGCCTGGGCGCTCCGGGCCTGCCCAGACCTGCGGCGTGTTCGCCCGGGAACAGCAGGGAAAGGGTGCGAGTGCCCTGGGGGACGGGGAGCATCAAACTGGGGTGGGGCGACATCACAGAACAGCCCCAAAACCTCGGAGGGGGAAGGCTCCCCGGCCCCCTACACACCCCCTGTCTCTCCCTTCCTGCCCTGCCCGCTACACACACTGTACACCCATTTTGCAGATGGCATGCCCAAGGTCAGGCGACCAGGGCAGTACTAACACCAACCAGGTCGTCGCCCGCCCGGTTTCCAGGCCTGATTGAGAGGCTGGAAATCGGGGAGTGGGAGGGGAGTGAGCACCTGCTACGCCCCTGGCGGAGAACTTGGCGCGGGACGGCTGGAGGCTTGGAGAGGGGCCTGGGGGCCGGGGGCCGCCTGCTCCCACCTGCGTCCGTCAGAGCGAGGGCGGCAGGAGCCGGAGCC
Organism: Indri indri; assembly: GCA_004363605.1. Lineage (NCBI taxonomy): Eukaryota > Metazoa > Chordata > Mammalia > Primates > Indriidae > Indri > Indri indri. The sequence goes on from RJWJ010023254.1 coordinate 24,448, forward strand.
CCGCCCGGCCCGCGCCTCCGCCGCTTCCCCTCCCCGCGCTCCAGTCTCCGCACCCGGCTGGCCACCCATCCCCCCGCGGCCCGCCCCCGCCGCCGCCGCCGCCGCTTCCCGGCTCCCGGCGCTCTCCCCGCCTCCTCCCGCCTCCCTTTCCTGACACTGATCCGGTCCCCTCTCTTCACCCCGCGGGTTGACTGCGGTCTCTGCCCACCTCTCCACCCCCGCTGTGTAGCCCTAGACTAGTGTCTTAACCTCTCCGAGCCTAGATTCAAGTGGGGAAAAAAAAAAATCGGAAGCCCCAGGTGATGGAATGCCACCCCTTAATGGGTTAAAAAGGGGGAAATATATGTGTATATATTTGCTTTTCCACGCATATGTTTGCGCGTCTCTGTGCAGACACCCTGGAAGGGAAGCTGGCTGTCTCCAGGGAGGGAGCTTGGTCTCGGGGGAGGGGGGAGGAGACGGAGACTCGGAATTGCACGCAGGCACCTTTTAAATATTGAAATGTATAAATGCATTAACAATTCCAATGAATAAATAAAATAAAACACAAACATTTACAAGACTAAACTTTAATAATAATGCTGGTGAGGGTTAAGCCAGATACTGTGTGTGAAGCAGACAGGCGCGCGAAGTTTCTTTAAAGCTTCCCTGTTTTGATTGTCACTGCTCACCGGCTCGCTCTCTCAGTCCCCGTCTCCCCCGCAACTCCTCATGCCTCCCACGCCCGCTCCCTGCAGCCCCGCCGCGTGCTGGGCCACCTTGCTGCCCACCCCCTTCTGCTCAGAGGGTGGCAGGACACGGGAAAGAGGAGCAGGGCTGCAGCGGGTGGGGGGTGTCAGTTGAGCCTCCCACCAGTCCCTGGGACCCCAGTTGGTAGGGGACCCCTCACCTCACATCTGCGGCATCCAAATTTAACCCTCGATAGGCAAAAGGGTGGGAGGGGGTAGTGGAAAACGGTAGGTGAAGCCCCCAGTGGACCACTAGAATCCTTCTCCACGCCTCCCCCCAAAACATATGCCCCCAGCAGGCACACGGGGTCACAGCGGCACCCAAGATCCTGTCCCGCGTGCGCACTGCAGAGCCCCTGGCCCTCTTCTCAGTGACAAGCCCCTCCCCTCCCCACCTCCTCCAGCTCTCAGCTTCAAGTCCTGAGAAGGAGGTGCCCAGAGAGGGCAACAAGTGCCTGAGGCCAGTCTGAGGGTGTGGCAGAGTGGCTCACGGCAGGGCAGGGTGGGGCTGGCCCAGGAACTGGGAGGAGGTGTCCTGTGGCAGGGGAGGCGGATCACTCTAGCGGCCCAGAAAGCCTGTCCAAGGGGTGGGGCTGGCTGGGCACCCAGCCCACTCCAGTCCAGGGATACCTAGAAAGACCCTCTTCAGTAGCCTTCCTGCCTCCTGCCCATCCCGACTGCCACTTGTTCCCGGCCAGATACTGGGCTGAGTCTTAGCAGGTCTTGCCCAGTGCCCATCTGCTAGCCCCACACTCTCTCTCCTGGAGGACCAAGTCAAACCGGGAAGCTTGGCATTCAGACCCCTCCCTGGCATCATCTATAGTTCTGTCTACGTGACCCCA
>RJWJ010023255.1:0-26056 GCA_004363605.1 Indri indri
GGTTGATTGCACATCTTTGTGATTGTGAATTGCGCTGCTATAATCATCAAGTACAAGTGTCTTTTTAAAGACTGTCTTTTCCTCCTTTGGATAAATACCCAGTAGTAGGATTGCTGGATCAAATGGCAGGTCTACTTTTGTTCTTTCATACTACTTTCCATAGACATTTTACTGGTTTGCAGTCCCACCAATACTGTGTAAGTTACCTTTCTCTCCACATCCTCACCAGCATCTGTTGTTTTGGGACTTTTTGATAAAAGCCATTCTCATTGGAGTTAAGTGATATCTCATTGTGATTTCAATTTGCATTTCCCTGATGATTAGAGATGTAGAGCTACACTTTTGAGGGTGTCAGACTGTTGCAATTTTCTTGTTGCTGGACATTTGTTAGCCTAGTTGTATGAGTGGTGGAGGGTAGGATGTATTCTCTGTGTTTCTGATTGTCTTAATCATAGGCAAGCAGTGTCTTTAAGTCTCACGGTTCAACTTTCTCAGTACTACTGAGCCACACATATTATACCTGCTCTTTTCTCAGGAGGAGGTGCTATTTGCTGTTCTCCTTTCCTGCTGCCATGGATTTTCCCCAGTTTCCCGTGGGTTACAGTTTTTGTTGTCCTTGGCTCCACAGATCACATTTTTGCTATATTAGGAAGACATGGGAGAAGAGTCCCAGTGGGATTTCATGCCCCAACCACAGCAGCTTCTTTTCTTCTCCCCCAAAGATGTACCATGGGGGAGACTTTTTCAGGGCTCTCACAGTCTTTTCTGTGAGTGTCTATTGGAGTTGGTGGAGTGAGACTGCAAAGGGATATAGACTTCACTTGTATTAGTACTTGGGCTTGGTAGAGAAAGAGTGTAAAATATATAGATTCTCCCTACATTTGTAGACCCCGAGAGTTTTATCCTTTCTTGTCTGTGAACATTCAGTAAGTATACTCAGCAGTCACTCTATCTGAACTCTTCTAACTGGTTTTTGGTGACTCTTGCCCTGATTAATTAAATATTTCAGTCTCATTTATTCCCATAGCTGACAGTCTATTCTTAGATTTTGTGTCACCTGCAACCTCGGAAATCTGATATGCTCCAGAGAAGCTGCAGACTTAGAGTTTGTCCAGATTGTTCTCAATGTGTATAGTTTAGGCCAATGCTTTTTCCAGATCTCCAGATTCCTGTGTGTAAAGCAAAAGTTTCTTATTATGGTTTCATTATTGTCAATTTTTCTATGTCAAATATTTTAATATTAGTCTAGGGAATATTTAATACAAAGTTGTTTAAATAAAAATCTTATGTGATCTATGAATTTCTAATAATTCTATTTGTTGATATTAGGTGGAATAGGCATAATAAACATACTTTCAAATATATACTATCTCAAGCAGTAGAAGTGTATTTCTTGCTGATTTAGCAGTATTTGGTGGATGTATATGGCAGTGGGTTGCTCTTCTATAGTCATCCAGTGTCTAGGCCTCAACACTTGCATTGCAAGGTCAACCTGGATACTGATTCCATTAAGAAAACTATTAGGTTATTAAGTATGAAACATCTGATTTCCTTAAGTACTAAGTTTGACAGTTGGTATCTCTGACATTTCACTTTGACAATTCTTCTTTAATATTCATTGTGAAGGTACATCCTCTGTCTTTCAAATGCATGTTTTGGCTTTTGATTACCTTTCAATTATTTTTAATGTAATTTCTGTGAAACCATGGATAAGTTAAAAATTCATGTTATTTGCAAATGAGTTCCATCTTGGAACCAATGCAGCATAAACAGCTGGAAATATCAACAAAGTGTTCAGTAAGGATGTGGCTAATAAATGCACAGTATGTCAGCAGTTTGAGAAGTTCTGTTCTGGTGATTTTAATCTTGAAATCAGCCACATGGGCAACTGATGAGCTGAAAGTTGTAGTGGATGAATCCATCTCAACCTACCCATGAATTAGCAGCAAGGTTTGATGTTACTATTCCAATAATACTGGACCATTTAAAATAAATCCACAAGGTAAAGATGCTGGATAGCTGGGTATTGCATGAATTAAACAAGCATCAGCACAGAAATCATCTCAAAGCTTGCCTTTCTTTGCTGTCACAACATAAAGGCGAACCATTTCTACACTGTATTGTTACTTGTGATGACAAATGGATTCTTTTTGACAATCACAAGTGTTCAGCACAATGGTTGGATAAAGATGAAGTGCTGAAACACAGTCCAAAATCGAGTATTCATCCAAAAAAGCTAATGATATGTGTTTGGTGGTCCAGCGCTGGTATTATCCACTGCAGCTTCATGAAATGTGGTAAGTTGATTACAGCAGATATTTGCTACAACCAATTGTATGAAATGATGAGGATGCTTATGATTAAGAAGCCAAGATTGGTCAATGGAAACAGTCTAATCTTCTTCCATGACAACGCTTGATCTCATGTCACACAAACAATTTTCTCAAACTACAGAAACTGAACTTGGAAACTTTTGTCATCCTCTATATTTACCAGACCTTGTACCAACTGACTGCCACTTCTTCCTGGCTTTGGACCATCTATTGCAAGGAAAAATATTCAATTTTCAAAAAGCTGTGGAAAACACCTTTCACGATTTCATTGCCAGTCACTCTCCAGGCTTCTTCGCCGCTGGCACAAACAAGCTACTATAAAGATAGCAAAACTGTGTCGATTGTTTAGGCACATACTTTGATTAATTGTACTGCTTGTTGTTTGAAATATAATAATAAACTGCAATTTTGATTCGAAATCAGACATTTCATATTTAAAGGGGACAAAAGTATGAGGTCATATGCCCCCAAAATGTAACAAGTCAACTCCAGAAATGGAACCTATCACGCACTGACATTGGATATGCTAGAATTTAGTCATATTTATGTACCTGAATATGACGAAAGAGGAGAACTGTGGTTTCCTCATGTGCCCAGGAAGAAGAGGAGAAGATGGAGTTAGATATGAAGATTGCGTCTTCTGTTAAAGAGCAGAAAGGATTCATATGATAAACTTATTTGGAGGACAAATTGACAATCCAATTCATTTTATGACAGTTTTAACTCAATTGCTCAGACACCCCTACAAACAATACCTCCAAATATGCACAAAAATATTATCCACACATTTTTGAAAAATATCATAGAATTCTTTGCTAGTGAAAGCAAATGCAATATATTTTAGGTGAAAATTCTTTGAATTTTGCAGAAACATTCATTGCACTCTTAAAGAAAGTGACCTATGATTTCGCCAACCTGTTAAGTTTTAGTCTTTGATCTCCATAAAATAGAATAAAATAGAATATACATATATGTTCAAATATACAAATAAATCTCCTTTAATTCTATCAAGATATTATAATAGGACTGAATTATCATTTTATCTGAAATTGAAATAGGCAATTTTACTTCCCTCTCTTACTGCAGTAACATGTTGTAACATGTTGGTAGCCTTCAGTAAAACTTTGACCAATTGTTCTCAAAACAGTGCTCACAGCAGTTTATTTGGGGTTTATTTCAAATATAGATCCCTGGGACATTCAGTCAGAGACTTTGATTCATGTGAATGATGTGTAATCCGGGAAGCTACACTTACACCCAACGGACAAATCTATTATAGTGATGCATGCTACATAACTTAAGAAATAAGAAAAAAGCAGAGTAAGTATTCTTTTCACTCTTCTCTCAGTAGGTAAGATATTTTCAGAAATCGAAGCATTAGCTTAACTAGATACATCTTGCTAGATAGCCAGAGCTCTGTAAAATCGATTCCTCTTCCCCCCACCCCCCACTCAGACAGGCAAAATTCTCTAAAATAACAGCTGAAGTAGGGTCATCTAGTATGTCTGCAACCTTAGCAGTAAAAATTTAGTACATCTTTGATGAATTAAAATATTGCTCACATTCACGTTAGAAAGTGTTAGGTAGCGGGGTTGTGGCTAACCATTTGGTTTGTGTTTCTCTATTATGTTTATATTTTTGCTGTGGTGATTTTAGGTAGGTAGTTAGGAGATTATGACAAAAAGTATTTCATATGAATAATAAACTGTCAAATTTAAGGTTTGCTGGATTTTAGTTAGTATTTCTAAATACTGTAATAAATATCAGAGATAAGAGATCATTAAATTTATAAATATTGATGGCAGCCGGAGTATTTTTACCATGCTTGTCTTTGCAAGTAAAAAGCATACCTATTATTGTTCTATACAAATAAAAAAGGAGAGAATTACATTTTTGAATCTTTAGATCATTTTCCTCAAGACAACGAGGTCTGTTTTTCCAATGGCAAACTCTCTTACAGAGAAGCCTATAGTATTCTAATATTCTCAGGGATTTAGTTATTTAGTTTATGCTGGTTAAACTTTCAATGTCGGTTACAATTTATCAATTTTCAAACCTGACCTGTTGTTAACAAATTAGGAGTATATAGGTAGCAAACATTTCTTTTCAGCTCCATTCTTTTTGACAGATTAGACTATGGTAGTAATAATTTCTCTCACAGTACTGTTTTCTTTAATTTTCTTTTTGGCTGTTTATTTTTAAATGCTTATAAGAGCCACCATTAATACTCTACTTGTCCATTTGGTTAAAATTTTGTATTTCCCGTAATTAGTACTATAAATGAAAGTTACAAGGAGATTATTGCTATACAGCTACATATCTTTCATGAAAAGTTTATTTGGAAAATAATATTTCCAAATATGTTTTTATGATTATATTATATTTTTAATAAAACAGTTAAAACTTTGTTAAGTGTCTAATATTTCAAGACATAGAAATGCTAAAACAATCCCTTCGAAGCTCTTCGTATTTAAAAAATTAAGTTTTTACATTTAAAATAAAAATTTAATACATTTTAGTTAATACATGTCAAGCACAATAAATTCTATGTTGAAAAAAATTATTAATAATACATTAGAATAATTTTGGCATTGAATATAATACATCTATGTAATGCACACATACACACACACACACACACACACACACACACACACACGGGCACCACACACTCACATTTATCCTGAATTTCAAAAGAATAATCTCAGCACTAACATTAAGTAGGAAAAATACTATTGCTTAGAAATTTGTTAGAATACTGCCTAATAACACTAGGTAAATATGTACTATTATTATTAATAATACCATAAGTGTTTATGCTCCTATATTTTAAAGTATAATGAGTTAATGGCATATGCTTCAAAGGAGTAATAACAGTTACCATACATTTGGGAACAATAATAAATAATGAATGGACAGGCAGAAATAAAATGTAGCAATAGCTGGTATAATTTTTGATTGTCCCTGCTCTCAGTATTTTATTCAATTTTTTTCATTTTGCAATTACTATGTCTTATATTTTCCCAATTTTATTGATTTTTTCTATCATTTTGATGTTTCTGTTTTTTTCTTTCTTTTTCCCTGTTACTTATGCTTGGAGTATTTTAAAAATTTTGGTGTTATATGTATCGATAAAATCTTATTCAACTATTTTTAAAATGTTATTTACATTATTTAAATTATAGTTCAATCCTCAACAATATTAGCAACAACAAAATTTGTCTATGGATAATTTAGAGTAGCCCATTAAACAGAATTTTCTGCATTTAAAATAATAGCTGACATGCAGGAGGTCCTTCTGTTTTCTTCAAATTATTATTGTGACTGCGTGTTTTCCATATCGAAATCTAAGCAGAAGGTTTCATCATTTGTCACTAGTGGTCACTAGTGGAGTCATTCCAGTGGCAGACTTTCTGACGTGAGGATGACTCAAATGACCAAGCAGTCTTACCCTCTGTTGTCAGTCAACATCAGTGTGGGTTCTATCTGGATCTGAAAGTTAAACAGCATCACTTTATGCAACTATTTATTTTAAAATGTAATGGAAACTGATCTAGCATGACTAAAAGATATTTTTGTCAAGCAAAACGGTTGCCACCGTGTTCCCAGGTCCCAACCAGCTTTCCCCTTGCTGAGATGAAGCTAAATATTAATTTCCTTTCTTAAAATGTTATGGTCATATTTTTCCTAGGGGAAAAAAACCACAACCTTAGACCTCAGAGTAATACATTTCTTCATTTAGAAGTTATAAAAGACATTTAAGAAAGAAAATATTACACATCTTAGACACATTGCTAATATGTTATAAAATGTTAGTATATAATCCAACTCCTTAGCCGTGTATATATGTATAATAGAATTTGAATAGGTCAGAAATGACACTCGGTTAGGCTGACTTGTGAAAAGAGGCAATAGCTTTCCAGATACTTAGGGCAGACTAGTTTTCTGCCATTGAACACTTATCAAAATTCTTTACTGTCATATAGAGCTCTGGGGCAGTAAGGCTGCTGGTTGAGTCGAGGAACTTTGTTTGGTTTGGGACAGAATGGAGTCCTAGATCTGTCACCAATTAGAACTATGACCTGGGGCAAGTTATTTAAAATGTCTGAGTCTCTATTTTTTCAGAGGATAAAATGGTATTAATAAAGCCCTAATACATAGATTTGTCATGATTATATTAAAATATCAATTCAAAGTAGTGTGTAAATATAGTTTTTTCTTTTTTATTGTTTCAAAATTGACAGATACAATTATATGCATTTACTGTATACAACATGATGTTTTGAAATATATATGTATAATGTCTAAATATAACCAATTAACATATGCATTACCTCACATACTTACCATTTTTGTGGAGAGAACACTTTACATTCACTCTCAGCATTTTTCAGAATATAATAAATATATTGTTAACTATAGTCACCATGTTGTATAACAGATCTCTCAAACTTATTTCCCCAACTGAAATTTTGAATACATTGACCAACATCTCCCCAACCACTCCCTTCCCCAACAACCCTGGCCTCTCTTAACCACCATTCTAATCTCTATTTCTATGAGATTACTTTTGTTTTAGATACCACATATGAAAGAATTCATGTGGCAATTGTCTTTCTGTGCCTGGCTTATTTCATTTAACACAGTTTCCTCCAGGTTCATTCATGTTGTTGCAAATGATAGGATTTCTTTCTTTTTTATGACTGGATAGTATTCTGTTGTGCATATATATCACATTTTCTTTATCTATTAATATTTTTCCAATGATGAATATTTAAGTTGACTCTGTATTTTGGCTATTGTGAATAATACTGCAATTAACATGGAACTGAAGACATCTCTCCAACATAATAATTTCATTTCTTTTGGATATATAACCAGTAGTATGATTGCTGTTTCATATGGTAATGTTACTTTTAATCTTTTGAGAAATATCCATACTGTTTTTCACAATGTATGAATTTACATTCTCAGTAACGAGGTGCAAGGGTTTCCCATCTCTACATCCTTGCTGACACTTGTTATCTTTTTTTTTCTTTTTTTTTTTTTTTTTTTTTTTTTTTTTTTTTTTTTTTTTTTTTTTTTTTTTTTTTTGAGACAGAGTCTCACTGTCTTGCCTGGGGCGAGTGCCGTGGCCAGCCTAGCTCACAGCAACCTCAAACTCCTGGGCTCAAGCAATCCTACTGTCTCAGCCTCTCGAGTAGCTGGGACTACAGGCATGTGCCACCATGCCTGGCTAATTTTTTCTATATATATTTTTAGCTGTCCAATTAATTTCTTTCTATTTTCAGTAGAAACGGGGTCTCGCTGTTGCTCAGGCTGGTCTCGAACTCCTGACCTTGAGCAATCCACCCGCCTCAGCCTCCCAGAGTGCTAGGATTACAAGCGTGAGCCACCGCGCCCGGCCTCTTTTGGTTTTTTGATAATAGTAAATCTAACAGTTATGAGACAATATCTGATTGTGGTTTTAATTTGCATTTCCCTGATGATTAGTGATTTTGAGCATTTTTTAAAATACTCCTGTTGGACATTTGCATGTCTTCTTTTGAGAAATGTCTATTCAGGTCCTTTGCCCCTTTTTTGATTGAGTTTTTTCCTTGTTATTGAGTTGTTTGAGATTCTTATATATTTTTGATATTAACCCGTTATCAGATTTGGTACATTTACATATCAGTGAAAAAAGGAGAAGTTTGGTTGATTTTATACACACACACACACACACACACACACACACACACACACGAGAATAAAATATTTAAAATATGAATATTTAGGTACACATTATAAAAACATATATTTAGGTACATATTATAAAGGTTATTATATATGTGTGTGTATATGTATGTTTAATTACACATGCACATCTGGACCTTTTTAGAAAATTTATTATCAGTAAATGGAAACATTTCCCATGTAATGACACATAATTCAGTATTGTAGTAACATATAAATATATAATAAATATACACAGTTAATATGTCATAATGTATTTGCTCAAATTCTATTATTTCTTACTACTTTTATATATATTTTAATGCTAATACAATGATACCATGCATTTTCTTTCAGATAAAGTTTTGGATTTTTGCTCTGGGATAGAAAATATTTTTATTCTGAGAATTTTTTTAAAGACTATTTTCGTGTCAATTCAAAAAAAAGTTTTGACTAATTTCCTATTTTGTTTATTTCCCCTTAAACTTGGTTTTATCACTTACTCTGATAAGATGTTTCATTTACTCATTTATATAATTAGGGCTAATTTGAGTAGCACTTATAGCAAATTGCATGTACATATCTGGCATCATATACATATATAAGGGAAGAGAAAGGAAGGAAAGATGGAAGGGAGGGAGGAAAGAGTTAGCACATAGATAATTACTAACCAACATATATTTGTTGGACACCAGTTGCAATCTCAGAGTAGATATTAATTCTCTGAATATGACCACTGGCATTATTACTATCATTATATTAACTGATAGTTGAGATGCCCATGCTCTATGGTATCATGTGATTATTCACTGTGATGAGATGAAGAAAAAACTTGAGGTAATTTTCAAATTAGGTATATTTTTCAATCAGTCATTATCAAGTTAATCATGAGGACTGTACAATTATTGATTCTATTCATTAATGCTAAAAAGAAAAATTACAACAATTAACATTTTTTCTTAAGTGAAAAATGAGGTTTGTTCTTGCATTTCTCTATTTTTTTCTACTGTGGTTCAGACCTAAAAATAATAAAACAAAATAATAGAATAAATAAACAAACCATAAGCTTTGAGTTAAAATAGTGAAAGATCTTGACAATTTAAATTAGATATCTTACCTTGTATTTAGGTATCAGTTTGTAAGAAAGCATAAGATATTTGCAATCATATTATAAATATTATGTAAAACAGTTGTTTACATTTTTAACATTGGAATATTTTATGGAACTTTTGACACCCTCTATTTTACTTTTTATATGTAGTTATATTATTTTGCTTACGGTTGATTTAAAGAAAATTTCTATTTCCTGGTAGTAGTGAGTTTTAACTTGCTTTTTAGACATATGGGGCCCAAAATGAAGGGGTGTGTTAATTCAAGTAGAATAACCTGATTATGATAGGGTTCAGAAAGGAAAAGTGAATACTCGCTTTCGACTACTCTGTGTAATGTTATTGCTTATATACAGAATTTGAAAAATATGGTTTTTTACTGTGACCCCCAAAAATCTATGTAAAAAAATTTAAGAATATTAAAAAATATATATTTTTATCATTCACTAAAATCATATTAGTTATAAATAATTATTTACCACCATTTAGATATAATTATTAGAAAAATATCCATCCAGAGATGTATGTATTTCATTTCTTATGTTCAATTGGCTACTTCAGGAGCAAGGAGAGAAAATGACTTCTGTTATTTTGGGGGGATCAATTAATGAAGTCAAGATTCTGACAAAAAGTTAATCATAAACCTTTTAGCACAAAAGTTTTGAAAGTTAATATCTCTTTATAAGTCACAAGCAAAGCGGGCACATACACCTATGAAGTTTTATCAAGCCATGATTGCTGAAATACTTTTCCTCCATAGAGCAAATGCCCAAAATATCTCCATGTAAAATTTCGAAAATAATCAGTTTCAAATCTTAAAAACAGTAGATTAATTCTAGGGTTGTTTTCAGTCCATAACAATTTGATAGTGTTCTAGTATTTCCAGTAACATAAAGTAGCCTGTAACTTCATGGTTATTTATCAGTCTATTAAGGTGAGTTATACAGTGAAAGTCTCTTTCACTATTCTTATAAGCTGCTCAGTGAAGCTGAATGCTAATGAACTGGGAAAGTAAAAAGAAATACAAATGATCTGCACTGATTAAAAAAAGAATTGAAGCACAGGAAACAAAATGTAAGCTAATACAAAAATGTTTTAAATTCGGATATATAATATGTCATTTGGAAGCTAATGTGCTGTCCCAGAAAAGACACCCGATATCCCTGATGCCAGTAGTGATTTTTCAACTCTCTGAATATTGCTGCCTCTGGGCAGAAACATCAGTCTCCTCTTAATCTGTATTTTGAAATCAATGACTTATTTTCTGTCTATTTTTATTTTATGCTACTGAGGTCTTCTAGTGGCTTTTTGCTGTGCTAAACAATGAAGTAAAGGTCATTCATAGGAAACTTCAAATTATGGATCTAGCAATTATTTCATCTGAATTTTTTCATACCCTCATTTTCTGATGTGCGATATGTGATACATTTCTTATCTAATTTTCCTGCCTCTGTCACGAATTTTGTTTTAACATTTCTTTACTTATACTTTGAAATTTTCAATTTGCTGTAATTTAAACTTACAGAAAATTTGAAATTCTCATATATCCTTATGCATTCTTACATGGAATTCTCATATATCCTTCATTCGGATACACCCATTTTTTTATACGTTTTCCCTTTTGCTCTATCAATATGTCTCTACATATTTACATGTGAGTAAGTTAAAGACGTGTGTCCTCTTTAACTCTAAATAGTATGTATTTCTTAAGAATAAGGGCATTCTCTTACATGCCAACTGAATAGATACCAAAATCAGAAAACAATATTGAAACAATACCACCACATAATTCACAGTCCATATTCAAATATCATCAACTATTACAATAATGGCCTTTATAGTAATTTTCTTCACCAGTAATGGATTGAATTCAAGATTTTTTTTTATATTTAGTTCTTTTGTTTACTTTATCTAGAACAGTTCTTTAGTATTGCATAGTGATTTTTTAAGAATACAAGCCAGTTATTTTATAGAATGTCTCTCAATTTAAGTTCCAGAATGTTTCCCCTTGATTAAATTTAGGTGATGCTGTGCATTTTTGGTAGTAATGTTATAAAAGTGATGTTGTGTCCCTCTCAGTTCACCATATCAAGAGGCATAAAATAACTGCTTATTCCATTATTGCATTTCGACATTTGTTCATGATTGTGCCTACCAGATTTCCTGACTATATGTATTTACTTGTCCTTGTTTTGTTAACAAATAGTTTGAAGGAAGGTACTTTGAGAGACTTAAATATCTTGTTTCTCACTATAATTTTACAGCATCCATTGATGTGTTTATAACTCCTTCGAACCTTCTATGTTTAGTATTTAGCCTTTTCCTACAAGGAAGAGCATTTTCTTTTTCCCATTCATTCATTCATACATATATGTAAGTGATGTCATAGCTTCTCACTTTACTGAATGATAATTTCAAAATATCACTATTTATTTTGATCATAAAATTTCAAACTTCCTCCCATATAATATCCCCATGTTACCATCATTGTTTGAGGACTGCTTTGCTTCCTGAAACAAGAAGATGTTTTAGGGTCATTTTCTACTTTTTGTTACTGAATTCTGGAATCAGCATTTCCTCCAAGCACCTCTGGATTTTTTTAATGAGGTATGGTACTTAGAAACTGAAGGCTGAATGTAAGGTGCTTTCATCGTTTTTGATGAGACATTGCTTCTGGTCTCTCATAGAAGAGCTGAGATCTCTCTTTCTCTCTTTTTGTCCTCTGCCACATACCACTTATTTTTACTGATACCCTCATTTTCAATCCAAGACCACAAAATGTATTCTTGACTGTCCCAACTGAATATTTATCATTTTCCTTCCTAACAGCAAGAAATTACAAGTCCTTTGTGATCAATATATTTACTCCTTTGCTCAAGGCTAGAACACAGAAGGTAGTTTCAGGATTTCTAACCTATTTCACTGTGAAAAACAAATCCATAAGCTATTGTTAAATATTTGTTCACTGATGTTTTAGATAAATTTTATACAGAGTAAAATAAAAATATTAAGCTCATGATCAATTTTGAGAAATGCATGCATGTATGTAACCCATAACCCTTTTAAGTGACAGAATATTACCTCACCCCAAAAGTTTTTCATAGCTTTTACCAATTTCTCCATAAAGGGAACCATTTCTCTTGCTGGTTTGTTTTTTCCAAAGAGATTAGTTTTCCCTGTTTTAGATTTTCATATAAATGGAAACATGTACTCTTTCATCTCATTTTTTTTCATTGTGGTATTCAACCAAATTGTTAACATTTATCAGCAGTTTAGTGGTTCATTTTATTGCTGAGTACAAATATATCATGATTACCTTATCAAATCTTCTGTTGATGGGCTTTTGGTTTGTTCCAGCTTGAAGTTCTTACAAGTAATAGCTGCTATGTGTATTCTAGTACTAGTTTCTGTGTGGACACAACATTTTTATTTGACAATAGTAATCCTTATGCATGAAACTGCTGGATCACATGGCAGGTATGTGTTTAACTTTTTATTTGTTCATTTGTTTTATTTGGGTTTTTTTTTTTTTGGAAGTGTGAAATGAAGTTTATTGAGAAAGAGCAAAATAGGTTTACAGAGCAAGAGCAAGATACATTTGCCACAGACAACAAATGGGCCCCCTGTCATAGCAACAGGCTCTGGTAATGGTCTGGAGTCTTGTTTTATACTGTCCAGATTGGGCCCTCCTCATGTTTAGATGTCAACAATGAACAATTTTGATGGACAGTTAATAACATTATAATTAGCTTTAGGTTACTCTAGGTCACTTTCCAGGTCCTTTTGTACCTGGGCTGCCTGGCCCCACTGGCTGGGGAATTCCCTGCATTCTTTTGCAGATTAGCAGGGGTTCCTCCTTACCCCAGGAGTGGCAGTTGCTAGGGTGGGATAAAGGTAAGGCAGCACCAAGACTGGGCACTTGCCCTTGTCCTTCTTCCCCAGGTTGGGCAATTGCTCAAGGCAGCACCAAGGAGAGGTGCCTGCCTTTGTCCCTTGGATAGCCAGAGGTCCCTCACTATCTACCTAACATTTTCCTAATCCTGTATGCTAGAGGCCCAAATCATTAGGTAGGGGTGTCAACTCATCTGGCTGCTCTCTGCTGAGTGGGGAAAATGATTCCTCTTAGTGTGGCCTTTTGCAGGTTCTCCAGGGCTCTCTCCAGGGGATTTTGGTAAACATCCTCTGTAGATTCTTGTAGTTGTAAGTGTGAGGAGGAGGTAGGCACTGGGGCTGATAGAGAATGTAGGACCATTTGTAGCTTGATGGCCTCTAGGTGGGATGAAATAAATTTAGTTAGAACATTTATGAGGATCCATCCCAATATTAGAACTTCCAGGATGCAAAGTAATGGAGTGACTAAGAAAATTACCAAGACATATCCAGTAGGTTTGGTTGAGTCTTAGGGTATGTGTGGTCTGGTTTGCCAGGGCAGAAGTTGGAGAAGTCCACTTGAACAAGTACCAAAGACCCTCTAAGGCAGTACATAAGTATTTGCCTTTGGTGTTGGAGTCCTCATCTTCAGGGGCTGGATGAGTTTCATTTTGGTCCTTTCACAACTTCACCCAAGAATTATGGATCCAAGTAGCTATCCCTGGGATTGTAATAGTGGTTGGGGTAAAAAGTGAGATTGGATAAGCACCACACTGGGATTAGCTGTGATATGGCAGAACCATCCTTGTACTGTTTGATGAACACTAAGTCCCCCAACTGACAGAGAAGGCTAGGGGAAGAAGGGTGGCTGGGTGATAGCTTGTGTGCTTATAAGGTCTGCAAGAACTTAGCTACTTGAAGGGCATGTTGGTGTACAGTCACTTCCTGAAAATTGAAATCCAAAGTGATCAGAGAAAAATGTTGGCCATACAGCATTTCAAAAATACTCAAAGAAAAGGGGGCTTTATCCACAATTTGTAAATACAAAAAAAGTGACTGGGAGAAGTTGTAACCAACTGATTCCAGTATCCTGGGTCATCTTGCACATGGTGAGCTTGAGTCTCCGGTTAACTCACTCCACCTGGCCTGATGACTGAAAGCTCCAAGTGCAATACAGCTAGTAGGAGATCTTCAGGACCCTAGAGACTCCCTGCAGTGCTTGTGAAGCAAAGGCAGGATCACTGTCACTCTGTAAGGACAGAGGAAGGTGCCAGACAGGTATGATGTCCTCCAGAAGTCTTCAGGAAACATCAGTGGCCTTTTCAGTCCTGCAAGAGACAACTTAAACCCGACCCAAGTAAAAGTTTCAACAAGCACTAGTAAGTACTTGAATCCTCTATAGGGAGGCATTTGGGTGAATTCTACCTGCCAGTACTCGCTGGGGTAGGTCCCTTTTTGCCGGGGCAGAGAGCCAAGTTTTGCTCTCAAAGCCCCTTGAGAATCACTGGTTTGACAGATGGCACAAAGTGAGGTGCCTTGTTTAATAGTGGAGGCTAGTAAATGAGAAACAAATGTTATTCCAGGAGATGTCTAAGTGGCTTTGGGCTGAAATGAGTAACATTATGAATAGCTTCTACCAAGTTTTTGACTTCTTTGGTTGGTAATAGATAGAGGTTTCCTTTAACGAACCGTCCAGAGGGGCTCAAGTTGTATCCTTGGGTCAACCCATCAGATATATCTGAGGTGGAGTAAGCTAGAATAGGGAGAGTGGAATTAGAAGGGACTAGGGCTCCAACTAGGTTAGAAAACACTTCTCTCAGGACTGCCCTTTTGCAGCCATATCTGCAGCCCAATTTCCTTGAGCTAGTAGATCAGCTCCCTTTTGATGTCCCTCACAATGGACAACCACCAACTCAGTTGGCTCCCGAATGGCTTGTAAAAGCTCATAAATCTGTTGCCCATACTTAATTGGTGTTCCTTGAGTGGTAAAGAATCCTCTCTCTCTCCAAATAGATGCATGGTCAGGTAACACCTAGTAAGCATATTTAGAGTCTGTCTAGATGATTACTCTCTTGTCTTGGGCTAACTGGAGAGCTCAAGTTAGGGCTATGAATTCAGCTAACTGGGCAGATTTATTTGCTGGTAAAGCCTGGGCCTCCACTGCTTCTAGACTCTTGGTCACTATTGCATACCCTGCATGCCATTCCCTATCCTTAACGAAACTGGTGCCATCAGTAAACCACTGATGGGATTGATGGATGGGGACTGAGGATAGATCTGCCTAGGGAAGGTAATGGTGGAGTATAATTTTTTAACAGTTATGCAATAGTTTGCTTGGTTCTCCTGTCATCTCTTCTGGAAGAAGAGAGACAGAGTTAAGTCCTGGGCAGATTTCAATCTTAAAGTCAGCGGCTTCTATAAATACAGCCTGGAATTTTAATAGGTGGCTAACTGAAATCCATTTTGTTGTCCCTCCCTGGAGGAGCTTGGAGGCCCGGTGGGAGGTTCTTACAGTAAGGGAAGCTCCCATAGTGAATTCAGTGGCCTCTGGTAAGAGTAAAGATATGGCTGCTATGGCCCTCAAACAGGCAGGCCAGCCTGCAGCCATGGGGTTCAATTTCTTTGATAAATAGGCCGCTGGTTGTAACTGTGGCCCCAGAAACTGTGTGAATGCCCCCAAATCTATTCCATGTCTCTCATTTAAAAAGAAGGTTCTCTGAAGATACAGGAGACCCAGGGCTGGGGCTTGGAGTAAAGACTTTTTCAATGCCTGAACAGCCCATTTTTGTTCAGGCCCCCATATTAGATGTTCCTTATCCATGTTTCCTTTTAGGCTTTTATAAAGGGGCTTAGAAGGAAGCCCATAATTATGTACCTAAATCTAGCAAAACCCCATCAGCCCAAGAAAAGAGCACAGAAGGGACGAAGTGGTGGGTTCAAGAAGGCGAACTATGGCCTAGACATGCTCCAGGAACAGTTCTTGCTTTCCTGGGATGAGAACAAGCCCCAAGTAGGTCACCTTAGGTTGAGCCATTTGGGCTTTGGGATGGGACACCCTGTATTCCCTGTCAGCCAGGAATTCTAGGATTCAATTGATGTGTTCCAGCGCCTTCTCTAAGCTTGGGGAGCAGATCAGTAAGTCATTGCCTATTGAAGCATCACACCCTGGTGGAGTTGGAGGTCATCTAGATCTTTCTTCAAGGCCTGGGCAAAAAGATTAGGGCTGTCCTGAAACCCCTGTGACAACAATGTCCATGTTAATCGGTGGGGTGTGCCATGTAGGGGTGTCTGTTCAAAAGCAAACAAATTTTGGCAGTCAGTGTGGAGAGAGACTCAAAAGAAAGCATCCTTTAAGTCCAGTGTGCTGTAATAAGTGGTTTCTGGGGGAAGGTTTCCAGTAACATGTAAGGATTGGGCACACAGATTACAAAGGCATCACCACCTCCTTGACTGCCCTTAAGTCTTGCACCAATCAGTAAGTACTATCCTTTCTCTGCATAGGAAAATAGGGGTGTTACAAGGAAAGCAAGTCAGGGTAAGTAGACCTGACACTACAATGTTTTTTATAAGGGGCTCGAGACCTGCCTGGGCCTTGGGCTACAAGGAATATTGTTTAACACAGGGAAATCCCTAATGTGGTGTGAGATGGACCATAATTGGCTGGGCTGTTCTGGCACAGCCTGGAGAACAAATGGTCCAAACTATCACAGGGATATTTGTCTCCCAGGGCTTGGCCCTAGTCCTCTTAATCTGTTAAGAAGCCCATAAGGGTGGTTCCCCTTGAGGGTAGAAAGAAACCCATGCTCACAGTTAAGAAAATAAGTTGTGCCCTAGCAGGTTGACAGGACAAGTAGAAATTAACAGAAATGAATGTTCAATAATAATGTCCTCCCACAAACAAAGCAAAGGGAGATAAAGAATTGTTTGGTAGGGACCCCAGAGACTCCAGTGACCATGCAGGATTGAATGCTTGGTTTTCTGGAGTAGATATGGAGGACAGAATGGGCAACCCCAATATCAAGAAGAAAATTTACCAGCTTACCTGCCACTGGGAGGGTTACCCTTGGCTCCAGGACCATGATCATAATCTGCCAGGGAGCTGGCGAGAGTGGGTTTCTTCATTGTTGTCCCATGGTCTGGTCTGGGAACAGACTTTCCTCCTGGGATGACACTACAGGACAGAGTGTGGTTCAGTGACCAGTTTGATGACACTGGTGACAAGGGACCTTGGGTAGCCTATCCTCGTTGAGGCCGTGTTTCACCCAATGCCCTTCTCATCAGCACATGCAGCACCAGCAATCCCTTCCTTTGGTGGGGGATTTGGCTGTTGGTCTGAATGTGGGCACCAATGCTGCCATTAACTGGGCATGCCTAGCCTCCTTCCTCTGTTCCTTCTCCGGAGACTGAAACTCGAGCTCAGAAGGTCTGTTATAGAAAACAGAATTTGCGGAAGCCACCATGTCATCCAAGGAGGTGGTAAGGCCCTGGACAACATTTTTTGGGCTTTTTGCTAATATCTGGTGCTGCTTGGGTTAAGAACTTGTTATTTAATATCACCTGTTCCTCATAGGAATTAAGATAAAGAGTGGTGTGTCTCTCCACTGCCTCACAGAATTGATCCAGGAAGGCTATGGGGTTTTCCTTAGACCCCTGGGTTATGGCAGAGACCTTGGAATAATTGTCCACCTTTTCCTGGTGGCCTTGAGGCCAGCCTGGATACATGCTGGGAAGTGTTCTCTCTCCTACTTCTCTTCTGAGGAATTATTACCCCACCCTGGGTTAGTCACAGGCATCGCTAATTCACCCACTGGATATCTAGGATTTTAAAGGTGTAATCCAGTGGCAAATTTTCATGTCTTCATTAACACACTGAATTTCTCTAAATCATTTAAAATCTGGCTTAGAATAATATGTATATCTTTCCAAGCAAAGTCATAGGCTAGACAGAAATGCTGGAATGTCTCTACATAATTATCAGAGTGATCAGTGTAGCTTCCCAGATCCTGTTTTATTTGTTTTAACTCTACTAAACTAAAGGGCTTTTGGACCAGGGTTGTGCCGAACTCCTCCACTGCTTTCACTAAGGGTAGGAGCTGAGCTACTTTTCCCCCTTGCAGAGGTAGAGATGACACCATCTTTCCTTTGTAGGGATCCCACTTCAAGCCTTCCTGGTTATGAAGACAGTTTGGAAAGGGTGGAAACCTGAGAAGGATCTTTTATCACTGTAGCCTTACTTGGCTCCAAGCACCACTTGCACCACCAAGGATTTTTCTGTAAATAAAAGGAAGCCTGCGTATTATGGTATTTCAGCCCATTTTCCTTCCCTTTTTCAAAAGAGGTCCAAATGTAAGATGGTGGGGTGATTTAGAGTTCCACGTGGTGGCCACTGCTCTCCACTGTCCAGCTTGTACTGTGGCCCGGTGGTTTGCAGAAGATGATTAAATGTTTCTTCTTCAGAGTGTCTGAATCAAACGTGTCCGTTTGAGAGAATGCACCCCAAAGGGATGTTAGGAGGGATTTTTGATCCCTAACAAACTACACACTTTTCTAGGATTGAGGAGTTTTGGTCTTTGCAAACACTTACCAACACCTGCTATACTCATTTTCTTTAAATTTTAGCCATTTCTAGTAAGGTAGTGTTTTCTATTGAGATTTAACTTGCACTGTCCTGATGATGATAATAATGCTGAGTATTTTACTATGTATTTATGACCTATATCTTGCATTTTGAAGTCAATACAAATATTTTGTGTATTTTCCAGTTTTTTTCTTGAATTACATACACACAAATATTTTGAGGAATTATGTACATACATACATATTTCCCCAAATAGTTTATGCTACCCTGTGAATTGCCTATTATTTTAGTCAATATCCTTGACTAAAAAAAGGTTTTTTAATGGTTTCTGCATTTCATTCTACGGTTTCTTTATACTGAGCTCTTTTTTTGTTTTGTTTTTAATTAACACATAATTATACATATTTGTAGGGTACAGTGTTTTAAAATTTAGTAACCTGGAGAATGGTTTAGGTCACAGTTACCTTGACAGGGACTATGAAATGTATTTTCCTGGAGTTGTCTATAAATTCTCCTAATATTCTACCTAATATAATGTCTATGGCATTCTGTTTTTAAATATCTCACCTGTGGATGCTGCAATGTTTGCATGGTAGACATTTGATGAATTCTAAGCCCAGATAACTTTTCATAT
Organism: Indri indri; assembly: GCA_004363605.1. Taxonomy (NCBI): domain Eukaryota; kingdom Metazoa; phylum Chordata; class Mammalia; order Primates; family Indriidae; genus Indri; species Indri indri. The sequence continues at coordinate 19,237 of RJWJ010023255.1, forward strand.
GAATAAAAATTTGTAACAACCCTAATCAGCCCTTACATTTATTTTGTCCTGCAATAATAAATATACATTATGTTTAAAAATGATTGAAGTAGACACAAGCAGTAGAAATCTGAACCTGAGTTCTACTCATAAGCCCAATATGGCCTACTGGCAGGTATATGTACGTAAAACTTCTTAAAATAAAATTTTGATGAGCTCGATTTACTTCTTAGCAATTGCAGCTCCTTTGTCTTAAAAAATAAAAGGGTATAATAACAAGTCCAAAAAAAAAGTATACTACTCCATTACTACATGAAAACAAAGCAATAAATAGAATATAATCTACAAGAATATGTTTCTGGAACTAGGCTATTGTATAGATTTCTGAAATTATTGAATAATGTATTTTGACTTCTATCATTAGTCATTTTTTAGAGTTTCATATCAAACAAGCAAAGTTACTAAATTTTCGAAGATAATGCTGTATATGTTATAGAGCTATGTCTTAAATATAAATATCTAAATTTTACATGAGTTTTTGATAACTTTTTCATAATTTATAGCTATGCATATTTCATGATGAAACACTGTACTCATGCCTCTTGGCTAAGACAAATTTGACATTGATAGCGACCTAAGGGGAAAAGCAGAATAAAAACAACAACAAAAAATTAATCAACAAGGGAGCGTCTTTTCATTTCATAATAATCAAAGCAGCAATTTTTCATATAAATGGCTTGTTAATTATATGGAAAAGAATCTTGGCTAATAAAGTCTACTGTCAAAAAAATAAGAAGAGAAAAAGTCTATAGAATCAGAAAAAATATTAAACTAATGCTCAGTATCAGAATTCAGAAAGGGATGGTAGATTTTTTTTCTAAGCCATACTAATATATGTGGGCTTTAAAATGCATGGTGTTACTTTTTTTTTTCTTTTACTCTCTTATTATCCAAAGATTTTCTGAGTTATCTATTGCTGCAATACAGACATGACGAAAACTTGGCAGTTTAAAAGAACAACCTTCCATCACTCTGGAATGGGACAGTAAGGATCTCAGAAAATACGCTCTTCCATAAAAACAATGAGAACACTAACAGAAATTGTCAAAATGAACTTTTTCAGAACTCCGGAAATTAACCAAAGGCTAAATGAAGAAGAGGTTATTCAAGAAAGGTGAATCTTAATAAAGACAAGTTCTGTGGTGTTTTAACTTGCCCGATTCCCTTCTTCCTATTCCTACATCCATTATAGCCTTGAATCCAGCAGCCTCACAATGATAGCTGCCAAAACCTGCAGCCTAACAGCCATCAGAGAAGGCAGAATCTCTATGAAGTATCTCAAAAAACACTCTTTCAAAGATTTGTCACTATTTCTATTTTGGCCTGTCTGGCAGTTTCCTGAAAAAAGTCTAATTCACAGAGTTTGTTTATATGGGCATCATAGCTCTCTCACTGAGAAACCCTACTCTAGGACATTCGTGACAAACAATCAGTGGCAATTGTTTAATAACATAGCTGCTTGAGGTGAATATATCAGTTAGGATAAACAAGGTACTTGCCAAAAAATGTAAAATTTGGAAAATGAGATGCCTATAGGGACTTTGAAAAACTGCACCATATTCCAAACATCTAGATGGTGATGACTCCAATCTAATCCTAGCCCAGCAATAACAAGGAGAAAAGGCCACCCCAGGATCTATAAAGATTGTATGGAGAACCTGGGTTTCTGCTATAGTAACAAAGCAATGCACCCCGCTGTCAGAACAGTGCAGAAAAGATCAGTTACAGCAGAAAATGTAAATGAGATTTAGAGTCTAATATTAATAACACAATACAAAAATGTTCAGTTTTCAACAGAAAATCAGTTATCATGTTAAGAACCATGAAGATCCTGAATTGAATTTTTAAAAAGAAATAAATTTATGCCAAGACTGAGGTGGCTGAGATGTTAGAAATATCTGACAAAAATTTTAAAGCAGTAAATATAAAAATTCTTCAATGAACAATTATGACCACACTTGAAAAAATGAAAATACAGAGAGCTCTTCAAAGAAATTGAACATACGAAGAAGAACCAAATCGAAATATTAGAACGAAAAAGTGCAATAGTTAAAAATCTCAGGGATGGGCTCCACAGCAGAATGGAGATGTTGTAAGAAAACAACAATAACAGCAACAAGGAAAAAAAGAGTGAATTTGAAGATAGAATAGTAGAAATTATGTAATCTAAATAATATACAGAAAATAGAAAAAAATGAACAAGCCTCAGTGGCTTGTGGGACAATAACGAAGGATTTTATACTCATGTAATTGAAGGTCTGGATGGAGAGGTAAAAGAAGGAGAAGCAGTAAAAATATTTGAAGAAATAATGGTTGAAAACTCTCCAAATTTGTCAGGGCACATAAACGTACAGATTAAAGAAGTTGAGTTACTTTCAAACAAGATAAAGGCAAATGAATCCATATCAAGACACATCATAATTACTTTCTGAAAGCTAAGGACAAATAATAAATCTTCAAAGCAACTAGAGAAAAAGACAGTTTACCCAGAGGAGAAAAACAACTTCAATAACAGTACACATATTTTTCATCAGAAACCATGGAAGCCAGAAATAAAAAATAAATAACATTTTTCATGTACCAAAAGAAAAGCACTGTTTACCCAGAATTCTATGCCCAATGGAAATACCTTTCAAGAATTAAAGGAAAATTAAGACCACTTCACATGAAGGAAAACTAAGAGAATGTGTAGAAATAAACCTACCATAAAAGAATGGCTAAAGGTTGATGCACACCACGAGGAAAGGCTAAAAGAAGGAATCTTGGAACATAGGAGAAAAAGGAACACACACACACACACACACACACACACACAAATGGGTCAATTACATAGGCATTTATTTTCCTCTTGAGTTTTCTATAATATGTTTGATGGCTAAAGCAAAATTATAACACTCTCTAATGTGCTCCTAAATATATGTAGAGGATTGAAGACAATTAGAGTATAAAGCGAGAGAAGTAAAAGGACATAGAATGAGATGAGGTCTCTATATGTAACTTGAATGGTAAAAAGAGAGAACTGGTAGATTGTGGTAAATTATGTATAGATTGTGGGTTACCTAGAGCAACCGCTCCCAAATAAAAGCTACATGAAGTCATGCACAAATAACACTATGGGTAAATCAAAATGGAATTCTAAATCTATGTTCGTGTGCTACACAGACAAGCAGTTTTCTTTTGGTAAAGTTCCATGAGTGCTGTTGTTGGGTGGAGCATTCTATATATGTGAGTTAGATCCTGTTGATTGTGTGGTTCATATCTATATCCTTGCTGATTTACTATTAGTTTCTTCAGCTGTTGAATGAGGGAGTAAAGTGAGAGAATTGTTGAAATCCAGAGCTATGATTGTAAATTTGTTTCTCATTTTAGCTCTATCAGTTTTTGCTTCTAGTAATTTAAGGCTCTGTTATTTGGTGACTATGCATTTAGGATGATGTGTCTTCCGGTGGTTTGATCACTTAATCACTGTTTAATTTTCCTATTTGTCTTTATAGTCATTTTCCTTACTTAATATCAATATAGCCCATTTTTTTCTTGATTACTCTTTGCATGTTATAACTTTATCCATATTTTTTCTATCAAACTATGTTGTTAAATTTGAAATGATTTTATTATACACAGTATTTAGTTGGATTATGCTTTTTTAACATAATGTATGTACCTCTATTTTGGTGTATTTAGATCGTTTGCATTTAAGATAATTATTGATATGATAGCACTTATTCTGCCATTTTGGTATGTTTTTTGTTTATTTCCTCTGGTTCTCTTCCTTCTGTTTCTCTTTTCCTGCACACTTGTAGATCACTTAAGCATTATTTTAATTCCATCTTGACTGCTTTGCCATGTTTTTGATTGTATTTCTTGGTATACTTTCATAGTGGTTTCTGTATGTTTTAGAATGTGCATGACTTACCGTAGTCTACTGCTATCAACATTTCATTAATTCTGGGAATTAGCATTATTTTTGATCCATTTATCTTTGTCACTGTTATATATCATTATCCTGAGTATTATATGGTGCTATATTTTTTCAGTCAACAGAAGCATAAAAACATAACAAAAAGATGATAAATGTATTATATTATAGAGATAATCTATATTATAATACATAAATACTATATTGTAATGTTATACATATTATAAATAATATGTACCTATATTGCAAGTTTTTCTGTTGTTCCTTCTTCTATCCTAATCTTTTGTGGGAGATTTTTAATATTATTTTTGTTTATAGAGCTCCCTTCAGACACTCTTTAGGGGTAGGTTGCTAGGGACAGATGTTTTTAGTTTTCCTTTGAGAATGTCTTTATTTTGCTTTCATCCTTGAAGGATAGATTTGTCAAATACAGCATTCACTATTGACAGAAATTTTCTTTTAGCACCTAAAAAATGTGTAACTTCCTTCTTGCTGTTATGGTTTCAGATGAGAAATCTGCCATCAGTTAAATTGGTGTTATTTCATTCTGTCTGCTTTCATGATAATTTATTTTTCTCTCATTTTCAAATGTTTAATTATGCTGTATGTTGGCATGGATTTCTTTGCATTTATCCTGTTTGGAGTTCAGTCAACTTCTTAGATATGTCGGGTTATATCTTTTGCCAAATTTGAAAAGTTTTCATCCTTTATTACTTTTAATACTATTTCAGGTCTATCTTGTTTCTCCTCTTTTTCTGTGACTAAAATGATACAATGTTTGATTTTGTTGTTACGTGCAAACACCCCTGAGGTTCTGTTCTTTTTTTGCAGTCAATTTTTCTATGTAGTTTAGATTGAATAAATTCTATTTAACTGCCGTGTAACAAGTCTATCTTCAATAAACTCCATTATGCTGTTGAGCCCATCCAGGGAGATCTGTTTTATACAACGTTATTTTAGTTAACTTGGTTTATCTGTTACTGATGAGTTTCCCCTTGTTGCCTACAGGTGATGCCTGAGTGGTCAAAATGGATTTCCCCAGGACAGGTCACTTAGGTTTTTTGGTGAGGAAGGGAAATTGTAGGCTTATGACAGTGAAGAGGCTTTCCTGGACTAGCACTTGTTGTAGCAGAATCTGCTCTACAGATGCTCCCAAGCAAATATGTATCTTTGTGTAGGATGTGGTAGTTCAGATGTACTGGAATAAAGAGGATTCCTCAGTTGGGTCACCTTTTGTGCTAGGTTCTCTCTCGCCTGTGTTGTCTGGCTACCCTCATGTCTCACAGCGGGGACAGATGTTCCAGGCCTACAAGGACAAAGGACTTCTTAGGCCAGGCAACTTACTGTGGCAGAATTCCTCTTACCAGTGCATCCCAGCCACCCTGTTTCTCCTATAGAAGGAGGAACATCTCATGTTCGTGGGACTCTTTGGTCAGGACCAATAGTTGTGTTGACTTCCTTATGGTCATTTCCCACTGGCTGTCCTAGAATTCTGGAGACCACTTGTTATTTCATGATTCTTCTGAGTGTTTCCACCCACTGCCTGAAATCAATCTGCAGTAGAGGGGGATAATGTTGATGGAAGGGTAATTCTAAAATCAATGGTGAAGTATGTTGTTTTCCCTAGTTGTCTATTGTTAGCAGTTCTCCTAATTGATGCCTCTTGCTTATGATGCCAGGCTTCCCTGGTGTTGTTGGAGGGACTCCCGTTTGATCTAGGGGAAGACTGAGCCTACTTGGGCTAACTTCCGTTGCTATGTTGGGGATAGGGAAACACAGGGTATGGGTTGACTTCTTTTTTATTGGATTAAGAAACCTAAAATACCTTGCCACCCACAGGCCTCCAATCCTGGGGTCTCAAACAAGTTTGCCTTCCCCCAATCTGCTTTCAGAGATTTTCTACAGTTGCCTCTTGCATTATTTCCAAGATTTATTGTTATACTTAGCACGTAGGAGCAGAAAGAAACTGGTTGTCTCTCTCTCTCTCCCTCTGTCTTTCTCTATCAGGCATTTCCAAATATATATATTCTACTAATACAAATTTTAGTATAATTAATTTATTATTATTAAATAATTAATATAATAATTATTAATATAATTAATATGCATTCTATTAATATAATTATTACTATATAGTATAATTCTACTAATGGACATTTGTATTTCTTTTTGCAGTTTTCTGTTATTAAGAATAGTACTGCAATGAACACTCTTGTATACTCTTTGGGTGTTTACCTAGGGATGAAATTGTTGGTACACAGAATATGCATATTCCTATTTGACATATCATGCCTAAGAGTGACACCAATATTTATTGAGTCGGCATAGTATGGAACACCTACTATGACTGCCCCCTAATGTCAAGAAGCTATATAGATGTAGAAATAGAGATAGAGATGGATATGATAAGGCATACATATAAAATACAAAAACATTCTATTGGTAGCAAATTATTTTAAGACCATAAAGCATTTGCTATTAGTAATAATTATACCACTCTTAAAAACTCTAGTTTTTATTCAGTGTTCACTAAGTTTAGTCATTTTCCATATGTTATCTCCAAAATTGATAATGATTATGTAGTGTTATATCTATTTTTTGGGTAAAAAATGAGGATGTGTGAAATTCAGTATTTTATTGCATTCTCTCCTTCTCATTTTACTTGTATATTAGACTATATGTCTCTTTGTTAACAATGACTGCCTGAATTTCAATACATTTTTTCTCCCAATTTGTATATTTCATCTGATCTATCTTCCAGATTACTCCTCCTCTGTACTCTGAGTTTAATCTGCCATTAGATCCATCTTATTACTTTTAATTTTAGTTATGCATTTTCAGTGTCTTTCCATTTGGATTTTTGCC
>RJWJ010023256.1:0-26017 GCA_004363605.1 Indri indri
GAATCTTTCTCTGAGGTTTTGGTCTATTTTTACCTTTTTGTCAATATTAAAGGCATAATTGTCTTTTATCCCTTTCTTAGGTTGGCTGCTATAAATTTTAAATTCACCCTTCCAATACTGTTCTTTTTTCTTTTTTACCTGGTATCCAAAAGGAACTTTGAAAACTTTCAATAATATCCTGTCTCTCCCGTTTTTGGCTTCCTATTGTTCTTGCAACACAATAAATCAAACATCTTCACCATGGTCTACAAGATGAATTAGACCTTGCCTACTTCTCTCATTTCCTCTTATGCCGTGCTTACTGTGCTTTAATCACTCTAGACTTCTTGCTGTTCATGGAAGCACACAAAGTGTGGCTCCATCTCAATCTCTTTGCAAATGCATCTCCTTCTGTGTTAGAATGCTGGTTTCTCAGAAGATGACCTCTTCCTTAATTTCAATCAGGTCTTTTCTCAAATGTCTTTCTAACAGAAGAGTCTTTATAATAACTCTATCTAAAATAATACCTTCCCTTTGTTGATTGTTTCCTCTGCTGTGCAGAAGCATTTTAGTTTGATGGGATCCCATTTGTCCATTTTTGCTTTGGCTGCCTATGCTTTTGATGTCTTTCTCAAGAAATTTTTGTCCAGACCAATGTCCTAGAAAGCATTCCCAGTGTTGTATTCTTATTGTTTCATAGCTTCAGGTATTATGTTTATGTCTTTAATTAATTTTTATTTTATTTTTACATATATGGTGAGAGATAGGGGTCTAGTTTCATTTTTCTGAATATGGATATCCAGTTTTCCTAGCACTGTTTATTGAAGAGACTGTCCTTTCTCCAATGTATGTTCTTGGCACTCTCTTGAAAATGAGTTGACTGTAAATGCATGGATATGTTTCTGTCATTTGTATAAACATGGATGGGATTGAAGGACATTATGTTAATTAAAATAAGCCAGACACAGAAAGACAAATGACACATGTCCTCACTCATATGTGGAAGCTGAAAAAACAGTTGAACTCATGGAGAAAGAAAATAGAATGATGGTTACAAGAGGATAGGAAGGAGAGTGGGAAGTAGGGGAATAAAGTGGAGATAGTAAATGGGTACAAAAATACAGTTGGATAGAATGAATAAGATCTAGAATTCAGTAGCACAATAAGGTGACTATAGTCAACAACAATTTATTGTATATTTTTAAGTAACTAAAAGAATAGAATTGGAATGTTCCTAACACAAGGAAATAATAAATGCTTGAGGTGATGTATATCCCAATTACCCTGATTTGATCATTACACATTGTATGCTTGCATCAAAACATCACATGTACCCCATAAATATATACAACTAGTATGTACTCACAATAATTAAAAATTTAAAAAATTAAATAAAAAAATGGTGCCTTACTTTGCCATCCTTTATTCTCTACTTTATTCATTATATTCTTATTTCCTATATTCTCAGGCTTCTCCTTGCCATAAAGTATATTCCATGAAAGAAGAATTTTTTCTGGATTGTTTCCTACTAAATCTCCAATGTAGGTAATTTATAAATATATATTATATAAATTAATGTAGTAATTTCATCTTACTTTCTGGATCTATGATATGTTTATTTATTGTTTTTCTTTCCCCACATTTTTCTGTATTTTTAAAATGTTCTTTTTTTTGCTGTATTTTAGATTTCCTTTGAAATCCCATCAGGAGGGATTTATGATACATTCAGAAAATGTACTTGATAAAATGTAGCATCTCTTCATGATAAAAACTCTCAATGAGCTAGGAATAGAAGGAACATAACTCAAAATAATAAAAGCCAGGTATTACAAACCCATAGCTAATACTACACTGAATGGGGAACAGTTGAAAGCATTCCCACTAAGAACTGGAACAAGACGAGGATGTTCACTTTCACGACTTCTGTTCAACATAGTACTGGGAGTACTAGCTAGAGCAATCAGGCAAGAGAAAAACAAAAGACTTCCAAACTGAACAAGAAGAAGTCAAATTATCTCTACTGATGATATGATCTTATATGTAGAAAACCCTAAAGATTCCTTCAAAAGATTCAGATTTTATAAATGAATTCAGTAAAGTTTCAAGATACAATCAACATTCAAAAATCAGTGACATTTATATACACCAATAATGATCAAGCTGAGAACCAAATCAAAAAGTCAATCCCATTTACAATAGCTACAAAAAATAAAATAACTTAGAATAAATTTAACAAAGGAGGTGAAAGATCTCTACAAAGAGAACTATTAAAAGAAATTATAGGTGACAGAAACAAATGGAAAAATAGCTCATGCTCATAAATTAGAAGAATCATTATCATTAAAATGACCAGACTACCCAAAGCAATCTACATAGTCAAAGCAATTTCTATCCAAACACCAATTTCATTTCCCGTAGAATTAGACAAAATAATCCTAAATTCATATGGAACCAAAAGGGAGCTTGAACAGCCAAAGAAATCTTAAGGAAAAAGAAGAAAGCTGGAGGCATCACATTGCCTGACTTAAAATTATACTACAAGGTTATAGTAACCAAAAAAGCATGGCACTGGTAAAAACAAAGAAGCAAACAAAAACATAGATCAATGGAATAGAATAGAGAACCCAGAAATAAAGCCATATACTTACAGCTACTGATCTTTGACGAAATCAGCAAAAACACATACTGTCAAAAGGACACTTGATATAATAAATGGCCCTGGGAAAATTGGATTGCCATGTGTGGAAGAATGAAACTGAACCCCTGTCTCTCACAATACACAAAAATTAACTCATGATGGATTAAGGACTTACATGTAAGACATGAAACCATAAAATACTGGAAGAAAAACTAAGAAAAACTCTTCTGGACATTGGCCTAGGTACAGAATTTATGACTGAACCTCCAAAGCACAGATAACAGAACCAAAAATAGACCAATGGGACTTATTAAACTAAAAAGCTTCTTTATGCAAATGAAATAATCAACAGAGTGAATAGGCAACTTGTAGAATGGGATAAAATATTTATAAATATTTATAATCTATGAATCCAACAAAGGACTAATACCCAGAATTTGCAAGGAACTCAAACAATTCAACAACGACAAAAAACAAAAGAACCCCATTAAAAAGTGGACATATGACATGAACATTTTTCGAAGGAAAATATATAAATGATCAACAAACATATTAAAAATGTCCAACATCACTAATCATCAGAGAAATGCAAATAAAACCCACAATGAAATACTATCTTATACCAGTAACAATGCACCCTCATAAATTTTGAAATAAAAAATTTAAAAAAGGCAAAAAATAGCAGATATTGGCAAGGCTGCAATGAAGAGGAAACACTAATACATTGTTGGAGGGAATGTAAATTAGTCCAACCTCTATGGCAAAGAATACAAAGAGTTCTTAAAGAACTAAAAGTTCTTCTTCATATTTTCCCTTAGGATTTGATATGTTCTAAAAATTAGCTAATGCTATTTATTTTTCATTCCTTCCTTGTCTCAATGGGAATTATTTTTTAAATTATAGTTTCCTGTTTCTTCTCAGCTATGTATATTGGTGTGTTGGTGTTCATTAAGCTTTAAGGTTTAAGTTTATATGTTTTCAGACATTCAAGGAGGTACTCCTAGACCTGATGGAGAGAACTTTACCTTGGAGAGGGATGAGTGTGTTCTTGGGGATAAGAGAAAGTATGTAATGATCGATTGTTGGATAGCAAAAGAGACAGCCTGAAGAAGATATTTCTAATTTTCTAGCAAATATCTATTCTTTTGCTTTTTCTTATTTATGAACAATTTTGATTTTCTTCAGGGTGGCAATATGTCCCTCCTCTTCCCCCCCCCACCAAAAAAACCAGAAATTTCATTTCTCATGGTTGCTTATAAGTGAAGCCAAGAGAAAATAAACAGAAAATGCTGGGGTTTTCTGAGAAAATTATTTTTTTCTTTATTATAGGAGACAGGCCTTTTCCTTTGTTCCTGTTCGTTTCCTTTTTCCTTCATGGAATATGGATAGGGCACTCAGCGGTGGATCTGGTGTTTTAGATCATGAGGATGAAAACCACATGTTCAGTTTGTCAGAGCAGGAAGGGACTTCATGTCATCATCGTTTACTCTGAGAGTGTTGCTGATCATGAAGTGCTTATTTTCTGACTTTATTTTATGTTAGAAAAAAGGAATAGCATTTTACCACGTATAGACAAGCTAGTATTTGAAACTAATGCAATGGATACAATTAAAGTTTCATCCTTACTTCCCTCCGCAACACTAATAAAAAACCAAATTGCTATTTCTGTAGTGCTTCTAATAAGAAGCAAGGACATTAGGTAGCTTATATTTAATTTCCATAACTATCTTAGAGCCATTTTTCACAGAGGGTTTCCCAAACTAAGGATAATCCTGTATTCCTAATTAGAAGTTGTGCCATAGACAGAGAGGAATGGTTGTACCCATTTTTCTATCCCCAATATTAAAAATTTAGAATACTGTATACTTGCTGTGGGAAAGTGACCTCTTGTGCTGGTTCTGCCCCTTCTATGGCTCCCTCACGACCACAGCTGACATCCCCCAGGGGCCATCGGCATGGTTTGCCTGAATTCCTGCCTCCTCCCTCATCATTGTATCTCCCCAATTATATTTTCCCAGTTTTTAAGTTTGTGGTGTGCTATTGGAATCAATACCTATTTTTAGAATTGTTCGAAGACTTTTTCCCTCTGTATTTTTCTTCTCTTTGGATAGTTTAGTCAGGTTGCAAGACAGTTGTTTAGAGCCAATTTTTTATGTCCTCTTTCCTCAAAGTTAATATTATTAATATTAATTTTTGGAGCAGTACTGATATATGTGAACAGTGTGGTACACATTTATTTCTTGGCCTTTTAAAATGAATAACATGAGTAGTTTGCTTGTTTGAAGTAAAGGAGTTCAAAGAAAAAGAGAAAAAACACCAGAAAGACACAAACATTGTGTATGTAATTATACACCCCTCCTTGAAAGATGAAGAAATAAGTGCATGTAAATTTCTCTTGTCTTCTGTCTTGCAAATTTTATTTGTTGTGTTCTCATTTTCAGTCCTTCTTCCTGTTCTTTGTATGTAGTAGACTTTAAATTCTGTTTCTTAATGTTTCTGTGTTAAACTTAATTTATCGATGCCATTCTAAGGAAGTAGAATTAACATCTTTATCCTTATTTTTTTCTCTCTCTCCTGAAAAATTTTTGTCATAATATTACAGAATGCATAGCATTCACTTTCTGTCACCTTATCATAATTTTTTTAACCTAAATTTTATATTTAGGTGAATTCAGTGTCTACAATTAGTTCTGTTTATCATGGCTTCTCTTTTCATTTCTTGGTTGCTTCTGTCATTGATTGTTTTGTTGTTGTTGTTGCTGGTAGAGTTGTTGTTTTGTTTGTGCTTTCAAGGATGGCTCCTATGTTACATATTTTACTGAAAATTTGATCCCATTTTTATCTTCAAATTACTTTTCAAATCATTGTTTGGGAGGAAGAGCATTTTGAGATCTGGGTTCTCACCTTGAACAATTTCTTCTGCTCATGGATTTCTTCCACTCTTTTGAAAAGGAAAGCAAGTATATTTTATATGTTCTTACTGGTGTAATATAATGTTCCAGAAATACCTCAGGATCCGTTGAAACTGTTAAACATTATATTTAAATGTCATCATTATTAAAGTTGATAGCTATATTTTTGTGACTAGATGGACAATTTCATTAAAGACATTAACCATTTCAGATATTCAACTTTGCAGATAAATTCTCTGGTAGGTTCACCAAGTTGATATCTTGCATAAAAGTGTATGTGATAGAGGAATCATATTCACTTTTTAGTTATGATTGATGTAGCATTTTGGTAACTTTCACCATTAGAATATTCCAGGTTAAAGTTTTTTCTTCATTTTTTTATTGTTTACAAATTTTGAGCCTCAAAGAAATTCCTATATAAATATTCAAGGAAATATACTATTTTTAAAAAACAAAATTGACAAAATAACCATCTTATTGCTTCTATAGTGTAGCTCTGGCAAAGAAATGATACTTCTCAATCAAGATACGAACTGATTTGCTTTCCTTAGTAGTCATTAAAATAACCATCTACATATCAGGTAGCTAGACTATATGTTTTCAATTTTATTAATATATAAACTTTCCCATCACAACAATTCATCCAGCATAGGTTAGATAAGCAGATAGCTTATGTTATTTAAATGTGGCCTTAATCAATGAAACTCGTTAGACGATCTCTAAGGGTCAAATTTTTGTCCTCTGGTGTAACCTTGGTCATGTTACTTAATCTCTCTAAACCTTAGTATCCAATCTGTAACATGTGGTTAAAAGAATACCTGTCTCACTGGATGACTGTGTTAAATTCAGTGATACAAATTAAGAGTTCATTACAATGCCTAGCAGAACACTCAAGAAATGGAAGCCATTATTATCTTATATCAATAACATCTTTAATTTAAAAATATCACTATTTGGCATTTGGCCATATGATTTCCAGAAACCAAGAAATAATTTCGTTTTCAATTTCAATTTTTTGTCATTCAGCTATCATTTATTGGACAACTACTCTGGGTGAGTCTCTGTAGAAGATATAAAAATTAATTATAAATTACTTTTGAGTCAAGTATATAATATTGTAGTTAATTGCATCAATGTGGGTGACCAAACCAGATAACTGAGTCTCTTAAGTGGACATTTTTCTGAGTTAAATGGAGATTATTTAAATTATTTCTGGGTGAAGATGATGAAAGTGTACATAAAATAATAGAATAGAAAAGGATAAGCCCACTGTTAGAGATAGTACATGGCTCTATGCAGACTGATAAATTCTTAACTTCATCCTGTAATAAAAATGAATTTTATATATTTGATCACATGGAGAAAAAAAAAAAGCCAGTTAGTTTCCTAGTGTCTTTGAGAAGTTGTAGACTTGCAGCACGTTTTTTGCAATGTATAAATAACAGTGTATGTTTCCTTACCATCTTTCTACAAGCTGTTGTGTTGACTGATCTATGTGATAGGTACGTACACAGTGTATTAAACTTTTGTAGGCTATTGTTTCTATTGAGTTAGCCAGCAATGCTTGGCAGGTAATGGGGCAAGAAGAAATTAGCAAATTCTACCTGCTAGAAATGTGTACTCTGCCCTTAGTTTAATAAGAATTGGGGGCTGTCTTTTGTCAACCATATCCTTTCTTATTTTTAAATGATATTTCCAGAAAGGGACAGTATCCTTCTTAGGACTCCTGTCATTGAGACAGGACTTTGGAAAGTAGCAGGTCAGTAGAGGTTAAGGTCTAACTTCTTGACAGATGCCAGAGTGCACTCCAAAATAGACAGATGCTGCCAATAGCAGGTAATTGAGATTTATTCTTCTGACAAATTCATTTTTTTTTCCAGGCAGCTCCCCTAGAAGCACTTCATTTTTATATTGACTAATTTTTGTCTGAATGCTGGCACCAAGTTGAAAGATCTATGGTAGGTGTTATTTGCTCAAGGAAATCTGTTGGTGTTAAAATTTTCCAGAAGGTTGGCCTAAGAGAGATAGAGATATAATAGATAAGGTTCCCATTGCCCATTGAAGTCTGGCAAATCCTTTCCTGAGGATGATAATCTAGACTATATTTATATTCTAACAAGCTTTTCCTATTTCCTGATGTCTCATTCTCTTGTATAAAAAATATTCTCATCCTTCCTGCTTTTCATAATGTTTTTTATTCTAAGTTCTTTCATATTTCTCCCCTAGGATTTTCTTCTTACTTCCCTGTCAGAATTAGTTTCCTTTGGTTTGAGGAGATTTTAGGTAATCTCAAAGCAGGGTTATATTTCTCCACTTTAATTCGTTTCCTTCTTTCCACTCTACATCTTATTCCCACATTCTGTATTATTTCTCATAAAGATTTTACCTGAACTTAAAAATGTGCAAGGGATTTCAACGATTCTATAAAATTTTAGTTTTTGATGTTTCATCAAGGCTTCCTATATAATTATCTAATTTGCTTACAACTATTTTCATGTAGTATTTTATTTTGAAAAGTTGCTTAAATATGCATTTTGAATCTGCTCAGTAAAATACTTACTATTTTTCTAACATTTTCTTGTTTTTAATAATATATTTCACATTTTAGCCATTTCTTTTCTGACATAAATATTAAAATTTAACTCACAGGAACCTTAGAGGTAATTTAGTCTATGCTTATTATAGAGATATTGCGATTATGGATATAAGAAAACAGGCCAAAGTGTTAGGTGCCTCCTTCAAGGTCACATAAGTTGCTTACTTGCATATTAACACTGGAGCTGATGTCTTCTTTAACTTGAATGTGCTTTCTACCACACTATGCTGCTTTTCATGAATTTATTGGTATATTTAATGAATAATTTCTGAATTACTTTTGAATTAATTTTAAAATATTAGCTGGCATTCAAAATGATGATCTATAGCAAAGTCCAATGGAAGAAATACATGATTTAGCTAATATAGGGAGCTTTTACATTATAGCCATTGATAATTGGTCAGTTTTCATTATTTTTCATAAGAATACTGTACTAAAACATCAATGTTTCCTTCGTTGAAAAGGCATTGGGCCACAATGTCCTTTGTACTCAAAATGATAGTTTAAATTATTAATTTGACATATAACTCTTCTTTTACTCATGGGGCACAGATACATGTTACTATATTGCCTGAAAAAATTCCACTGTAAAATTACAGTGATGTAATCATGCTGTATTAGTTTTTAGTATTGCATAATAAAGTACCACATGCTTAGTGACTTAAGATGATACCCAGTTATTAACTCATACTTCTGTAGTTCATAAGTACAGATGGGATTGGCTGGATCTATGCTCAAGGACTCACAAGGATGACATAAAAGTATAAACCAGCCTGAGCTTTTATCTAGAGGATGTAGGGAAGAATTCCCTTCTAAACTCATTCTGGTTGTTGGATGAATTTCTTTGGGATTGTAAAACTGAGGTTCCCATTTCCTTACTGGCTGTCAGCTGGCAGTGCTCTCAGTTCCCAAAGGCTTTCTATATTCCTTGTCACGTGGCGCCCTCCATAATCCAGCCAGCAATGTCATGTGAAAACTTTCTTGTACTTTGAATTGCTCTGACTTCCCTTTATGCCACCAGCTAAAAAGAAGTCTCTGATTTTAAAGGAATCATGTGATTATATTAGGTGAATCCAGATAATCTAGGTCATCTTCCTATTTTAATATCAACTGATTGTAACCTTAATTATATCTGCAAAGTCTCCTTGGCTGTATAAAGTGACATATTCATGATGTGACAACATATTCACAGACCTGGAGATTAGTGCAGGAAATCTTGGGAATCCGTTTTGGAAATTTTGTCTTCCACAACTTGTAATTTCTTTCTCCGAGGTAAGTAGAAAAGAAAGGGCTCAAGGCAAATGTCAAATGGTACTGGTGAAGAGGTTCAATGCCATCTGTATCACTTCATCCTTGTAAATACTCTCTGCCCCATTAGAACACTTTTGGAAAATTGTTGACTGCCTTTTCCAGATGGCAGAATGGGAATTAAATTAATGAATGAATTAAATTTTAACATTATATTTTCTAGGTTAAATTTTAACTAAGTTGATCACTGTCCTCAAGACAATCAGTACATTAGAAAGTATTTTCTTGTTTGTTTGTTGTTTGCTTGAACTAAGATACAATATATTCTGTGTCTGTTTTTGTTCTTGAAAAGCATGAATTGAAACTTTAGCTCTGATCAGTTCTTCGGGTCCCTCATTTTGTTCAGATATTTAGTTTACAGGAATCTGAAGTTCCTTTAGATATTCTTGCTTGTTGATTTGCATTGCTATAAATATATCTTTTAGGCTTATCTCCATTTATTTTATAATTGGGGCTCTATTTCCTTCATTTTATATACACCTTCTTTAACCAAGGTGGTTATTGGATATTGTAGGTTCCTCCTGTGGCTCTTGTGTATAACCTTGGAGTCAAAAAGAACTATACATAATAATTTATTCACCTCTCTTTTCTTTGCATCTTCCTTGGGAGATACCTTTCTTTTCTACTAGGCTGTTGCTGCTGTTGCTGTTTTTCACAGAACTCAGGGACAATGTTATTCATACATTTCTGTTCACGAGACATCACCAATGTGGTTCCTTAAAAAGGGTCTCCTTGACCATTGTCTGCGTATCCTTCAGCTAGCTAGCTATCATCTTTGCTATTTTATCCTCATTCCTCACCATTTTCTTTTGCTTCATAGGTTGCCACTTTAATAGATCTTTTAATAGGTAGGTATCTTTAAATAAATGTAGTGTTAACTTTGTAAATTTTTTATGTGGTATAAGTCTTTTTCTGCCTATTATTTTTTAATGCACTGCTATGATTTTTTCTGTGATCTATTAAATACTTATATTTCATCTACACATCCATTCCATTCCTTCTATCATCTAGCTATGTTCCTTAGTTTGTATCCATCACATTTGACTTGATTAGACTTTATTTTTTTCCTTTTATGCACTTATAGTTAGTTCTAACACATTCATTGACAAATCTGTTAACTTGTGACTATTCTGTTTTCTTCTGTCTTTTTTTTCGTACTCCTAGCCCCTAGTACTCTGAGTAAAAAGAATGAGTCTAGTTTATCATATGCCTTCTGCTGGAAACTAGTTACTTTGGCTACGTGGTTGTTGGGACAAGCTCCCTTTCATCTCTGCTGTAGCACTCTGATAGAGTTGTAGACTATAGCTTTAATAGTAACCCTCATTTTCTTTCTTTATTTTCCCCAGTGTTAGGTAATTCCTTATTTCCCTATGCAAATGACTGTGTCCTCCAGAAATCCAGCAGGCAGTGCTGATTCTGGGAACTTCCAACAGATCTATGTGAATCGAATGCCTATTAATACTTTAAAACTACAAATGAGAGGAGAGCAATTTGATCTTGAGGTATAAATACATAGAAATTAAATTTTGTTCATAGACAAATTCTTAATCAATTAAAATGAAAATACCTATAAATATTTTATAGCTGCCTTTAGCTTTATTTCATCTGAGCAATTATATCTAGAACTCAGAAAGTAAAATAAAGAATATTTAAATTGAATGTAAATTTTTCATTTTTAATAATTACATAGGGCTCTTTTGGCTCTTAGCTGCACATCAAATTGTAAGTCACGATGCCAAAAGTGGTCTAATAAAAATGTGTCCACATAATGGCACACAAATATTTTAGAAAAGAACAAGTGCATACAGGTGTGGGCTGGTGCTATTTACTCACGGAACCAGCAGGAACAAAGCATATGTTACTCAAAGAGTTGGTTAAATATTCCATCCCAGAGAGGGAGGTTTATATTTCTTATAACTAGTGACCTTCAAGTCAGTTGAAATGGCCTGAAAGTCACATTTTTTTACCCTTGTCTCTCTGCAAGCATTTTGATTGGTGATGGCTTTGCCCAAGTGCAAATTTTAAAGGTGATTCATGACCAAGCATAGAAAATTTGAAATAGCAATCTCCCAAGATGTATGGACAAATATTCTCTTACTAAAGGGCCTTATTTATAATAATTTTGTATAAAGAAGAGATTAACTTTGTCAGTGCATTATTCTTGGAGACAAGAGACGTAGAAGTTTTGGATAATTTTTTGCATCACAGACTCTTTAAAAATTTAGTCAAAGCTCTGGACAGTCATGCTGGAAAACGCACATATACATTTAAAAACACATTAAAAAAATAATTTTACAGGAACAATAGAGCCATAAAAAATAAGTCCCATTCACATATAATAAATATCATTTGCATATAATAAATCCAATTCACAAACTCCCCTTGAAGTCCATGGATCTCCCAGGTCAGGAAAATGAGCACTTGCTATTAAATAGATACATGATCTTGAACATTTCATTTTATGAACAGACTCAGTTTATTCATTTGTGATACATATAATAGAGAATATAAGGTAGACAGCATTTTTAGTATTTTTTAAGTGTTAACATTCCCTTTCTTACAAATTTAAAGTAGGAAATCATGTTAGTTAAATGGGTAGTAAATATCATTAAAAAATGGATAGATATATAGTTTGGCTGAAATTAGGAATAAATTTAGTCCAGTGGGCGAATCAATTGTCTGTGTAGCCTCAACTTCAAAAGTGTGTGGGTCTCTGGTGTCAATTCATTTTACTATAATATAGTGTTGGTGTCAATTCATTTCACTGTAATATAGTGTTACTTATATTCTATAAACTGGTTTACACTTACAGAAAAGGGGCATATCTACTACAGGGGAAAATCATAATAGCCTCCTATTCAAAGGCAAACTCTGCCATAGTTAGAATAGTTTACAAAGCTTTCTGATGTTTAATTATTAATTTATTCAAAAGGTAATTTTAAACATTCAATTGTGCATTCCTTTATTATTTAATAAAAAAATGTTCGATGTATTCAAACAATAACTCCTACAGTTAAGTAGAGCCCATTACATTTTTTTGACATGGAAGACAAGATGAATATGCAACTAATGTGTCTATAATTCTACATAGCCCACAGATGAGCATGTACCTATTTACATGATTGTAAAATGTACTAGCAATCAGAAATTCCCTTCAATTGATTGAAGAGGTCCTTTGGCAATGGAGATGATATCTGAGGATTTAATAATGGGTCAATGTATTTTCAGATAGGAAACAAATATATCAAGATGCTTCAATTTTGTCTCCTAAAGCAGTTTGATTAATGCTCAACACAAAATATTTGAACAGATTAAAATAATTCAGTTGCAAATAACTTTAGGCTGTCTTTTAATGTTTTTTTTACTTAGAGAACCGGAAGCACGTATAAACAATGGATACCCATGGTATATATGTCCTAATCCCCAGAACTGATGATTATTACCTTATTTCACAAAGGGTCTTCACAGATGTTATTAAGCTAAAGATTTTGAGATGAGGAGATAATCTTGTATTATCTGAGTGGGCCCTAAATCCAGTGGCAAGTGTCCTTATGGAAGACACACCTAGGAAAAGACAAACGCAATGGAGGAGGTGATGTGAAGATAGGGCCCAGGATTACAGTGAAGTGGCTCCAAGCCAAGGAAGCTGGCAAATACCAGACAATAGAAGAGAGCAGGAAAGGAGTCACATGTGGAGCCTCTGGAGGGAGATAGCTAACACTTTGATTCCACATTTCTGACTTCTAGCACTGTGAAAGAATACCTTTCTGTTGTTTAATCTACCTAGTTTGGAGTTGTTTGTTACAATGGTCCTATGAAACTACTCAGCAGTTTCAAGTGTTCTTTCTTTTTTTCCTTTTTTTAAATTTCAGAATATTATGGGGGTAGACAAGTTTTGGTTACATAAATTGTTTTTGTACAGTTTGAGTCAAAGTTATAAGTGTGCCCATCACCTAGAGAGTGTGCATTGTACCTGTTAGGTGTGAATTTACCCATCACCTCCTCCCCCTCTCAACTACTTGATTTCAGTTGAGTGTTACTTCCCTATGTGCACATAAGTATTGATTGATTAGTTCCAATTTAGGATTGAGTGCATATGGTGTTTGTTTTTCATTCTAGAAAGATGGTCTCCAGTTCCATCCAGGTTGTTACAAAAGATACTAGATCACAATTTTTTATGGCTGAGTAATACTCCATGGTATACATGTGCCGTATTTTATCAATCCACTCACATATTGATGGGCACTTGGGTTGTTTCTACATCTTTGCATTTGTGAATTGTGTCACTATAAACATTCAAGTGCAAGTGTCTTTTTTGTAAACTGTCTTTCTTTCCTTTGGGTAAATACCTAGTAGTGGGATTGCTGGATCAAATGGTAGGTCTACTTTTAGTTCTTTGAGGTAGTTCCACACTATTTTCCACAGAGGTTGTACTAGTTTGCAGTCACAGCAACAGAGTATGACTATTCATTTATCTCTGCATCCACACTAGCGTCTGTTATTTTGGGACTTTTTGATAAGAGCCATTCTCACTGGAGTTGATATCTCATTGCAGTTTTGATTTGCATTTCTCTGATAATTAGAGATGTTGAGCATTTTTTCATATGTTTGCTGGCCATTAGTCTATCTATATTTGAAAAGTTTCTATTCATGTCTTTTGTCCACTTCTTAATGGGGTTGTTTGATTTTCTCTTGATGATTTGCTTGAGTTCTTTGTAGATTCTGTATCAGCTCTTTATCAGATATATAGCATGCAAAGAATTTCTCCCATTCTCTAGGTTGTTTATTTGCTCTAATAATTGTGTCCTTGGTTGTGCAGAAGCTTTTTAGTTTGATCAAGTCCCATTTATTAATTTTTGTTGTTGTTGTGATTGCTTTTGGGGTCTTCTTCATAAATTCTTTGCCTAGGCCAATGTCTATAAGAATTTTCCCAACATTTTCTTCTAGGATTCTTACAGTTTCATTCCTTAGGTTTAAGTCTATTATCCATCATGAATTAATTTTTGTGAGTGGTGAGAGGTGTGGGCCCTCCCATTTTACTACAAGGCTATAATTAACCAAAACATCATGGTACTGGCACAAAAACAGAGACATAGATCTATGGATCAGAACAGAGAACCCAGATTCGAAACCACCCTTATATTGTTATCTGACTTTTGGCAAAACAGATAAAAACATACACTGGGGTAAAGAATCCCTATTCAATAAATGGTGCCGGGAAAATTGGATAGCTATGTGTTCTGTCTTTTTGTATTAGTTTGTTAGGGCCGCCACGAAAACACAACAAAAAACCCACAAACTAAGTGGCTTAAATAACAGAAATTTAGTGTCTCACAGTTTTGGATGCTAGAAGTCCAAAATCAAGGTGTCAGCACTACTGGCTCCTTTACTCCTTGGTATGTAGATGGCCACCTTTTTCCTGTGTCTCTTCGCATTGTCTTTCCCTCTATGTGTGTCTCTGTATTGAGATGTTGAATTAAGGCCTGCCCTAATGATCTCTTTTTCACTTGATTAACTCTGTAAAAACCTTATGTCCAAATAAGGTCACATTTTGAGTTACTGGAAGTTAGGACTTTAATGTATGAATTTTGGTGTGGGCGCAATTTAACTTATGCAACTTTTTCTCCTTTCTTTTCCTTTCATTCTTTCTTCTTTTCTTTCTTTTCTTTTCATTTTCCTTCCTTCCTTCCATCCTTCCTTCCTTTTCTTTCTTTCAGCAGTAGCCAATGTAACTATTTAAAAAGTAAACTTTACAAGACTTAACAGATGTAAGAAATAACTATCTCATGAAACTAATGGTAAACATCCCTGACTTCATTAAGCTAATAAATCAACATTGATTTGCAGATAATGTTATTGCTTCATACTTTTGGAAAAATTACATAAACTTTGTTTTTGCTAGTTTTGTTAAGAATTAATTTGAGGATCAATTGAATTTTATGTATTAGTAAAAATTGGAAGGAAAAAGTTTATTTTTCTTTTTCCTATACTCTAGACATTGGCTTCAATAATCTAGGTTTATTAATATTCACTGTCATGGTTTATACTTTTGAAAATATTAGAAAAAGACACATAAACTGGAGAGAGAGAGAGAGAAGAGAGACTGAGACATTTATGATTCAGGAGTGAAGATGTAGAACTTACCTCCAAGAGCTCTGACCCTATAGTTAGTCTCATTTTTCTCCATCTCTTTTTTGTTTACTTTCTGCTCCATTGGCTTCACTCTAGTAGCGTTAGTAGAGAAGAGAGCAAGCATGCCTTCAATCTAATTTGCACAACAAATTTCTAATTATTATTCTGGCTTTCACTGGGTCATGTACTCATCAGTAAAATAACCATAACTGGTGATGATAATATTCTAGTAGATTCAGGTAACATGCTCATCCCTGAAGTCAAGATTGGAACCAAAATTAGGAACTAGAAATACACCAAAAGATAAGATTTTTCTAGAGTGCATGTTCCTTTTCTCTTTCTCACTTAGTAATTTTGTAGTTTTAAGAACTGCTCCTCAGTCCAAATAACCAACACAATCTAATTAATATCTTTGAATATCAATTCAAATGGAATAGCAAGGTTGGATAACATATGCCTTATTTTTTTTATAGTACAAAGGGCATTTATTCATAAATATTGCACATCTTAATAGTGTTTTTTGCAAATAGATGGTAAAACGCTATTATGATATCTGTGGGTTTGCATAGGACCGCACTTACAAATTTTGTTAAATCAATTAGGGCTGAGAGGAAATGTTCATGTAATATACTATCAGGGGCTGGGATAGAAGGCAGTTCTCAAAGAAGTGGTTGGTGGCTGCTTGTTGGATATAAACCCAACTAGATAATGTGCAAATCATAAAATAATGTTATAAATAAAAATGTAATATTATTTATAGATTATCATTATGCGTTTGACCACTATAAGGTATTTAGCTATTCACCATTATTATCATCACAAATTAATTACCCACTCCAATCTTACTTCCACAACCCCACCAATACTTCAAGTTTGCCAATGACCTTCATTTTATGAATTCTAATGGCTAATTTTCTGTCCTCATTTTTCCAATCTGCAGCACTTGACATTATTGATTTTTCTCTCTTCCTAATTCTTCTTGCTTACATAGCTAGCAAAATACCATACACTACTGTTTTTTCCTAACTCATGCATTGCTCCTTCTCACCTTCTGTTGCTATGTCCTCTTCTTCCTAACGTATTAATGTTGGAGTGCCCTGAGACACAGTTCACAGCCTTCTTCCTTTTATTATCTACACTCGCTCCCTTGATGATTTCCCGTAGTCCCACAGCTCTAAATATTATCTGCTATAAATGCTGACAACCTCCATTTATATATGTCCAATTCTGACTGCTCTATCAAACACCAGGTTTATGTATCTTCTTGAAGTTTAAATATCTCAAACTCAAAATGCCCGATGCCAATCTCCTGATCTACTCCTTCAAAACTACTCTACCTCAAGCCTTCACTATCTCTAATTATTAAAAAAGTATTAGTCTTAAAATTTGGAAAAATATTGTTCAATAACATAAGCAAAAGGAAGCCATTTTCAGGTAAACAAAAACTAAAGAAGTTCTGCAAATTGAAGGGAAATGATACCAATGGAAAACTGAAATTTTAGGAAGAAATATGGAACATTAGAAATTAAAAATGCATGAGTAAATATAAAAGACAAATTTTCTATTTTTGAATACACAAAATTGTTCAAGGAAAAAAACCACAATTTTGTTTTAGCAAAAATCCACAATATTGTATTATAAGGTTTTATGTATGTAAATGTAACACATATTACAACTATAGCACAAAAGACTTGGGGAGGAGGAAAATAGGCCTATATGGCTGCAAGTTTTCTATGTTTTACATGAAGTAATAAATTATACTACAGTAGACTGAAAAGTTAAAAATATATATTCTAATTTCCAGAGTAACCAGTAAAAATAATGCAGTCAGGTATATGTAAAAAGCCAACAGATACTTAAAAATGAATTATTAAAAAAATTCAACTAATTCCAAAAAGGAAAGAAAGAATAGTGAAACAATACAACAACAACAACAACCACAATAACAAAAACAGAAAGAGAGCAAACAGTGGTAAATTTAAGCAAATTAATTTAATGCCTATTAAAAGGCAGGGGTTGTCAAATTGAATAAAAAAGTAAAATTCAACTGTAATTATAAATAAAGAAAAAACTATGCAAACTATATGAAGACAAGAATAAATATTTTCATATAATATAAAGAGAAAAAAATAAAAGCAAAAAGCCCCCACATTATGTATGGAATAACAAAGATAAAAACACGATCTTCTCATTAGAATCCATGCAAAATTAAAAGTAAAAGAATAGGAAAATACATGTAATTAAAAAAACCCAAGCCTAAATGGTTGGGGTACCTATATTCAAGTGTTGAAGGAAAAAAAAGTCAATCTAAAGTTTTATATCCAGCAACAAAGTGAGAAGAAAAAATTTTGATAGGTAAACAGAAGCAGAAAGAATTTCTGACCAGCAGATCTGTACTCAAGGAATGTAAAAAGAAGTTCATCAGGAGGAAGAAAAATGATAAGAGGAAGAAACTTAGATCTACACAAGGAGAGAAAGAGCTCTAGAAATGGTTAATATGTGGATAAATACAAAAGACTTATTTTCTTGTTCTCTAATATCTTCAATATGTTTAAAAGAGAATCTTCTCTGTAGGCAAGTATAACAAAAATCTATTGAAAGGAATGGGAAAAGATACATAATGAAGAAACTAAGTCTAAAATGCCCAGGTGGATACAATCAAGTATTGAAGGAATATATGAATGAAAACAATGTACAGAGAACAGGAAGGAGAAATTATACTGTTTTGCATTATTTATAAAATGCAAGAACGCTATTTGAAAGTAATCTTTTGTAAGTTAAAGTTACATATTGTAAACTGTAAGGTGACCACTAAAAAATAAAACATATATAGGTAATTAGCCAAGAATGTAGATAAAAGGGAGTACTAAATACTACTCGATTAAGGGACTGCTGCTTTGCTCCATCCACGAAGGATTAGTTGCCTTCTGTTCCTAATCAACTACAAAAACAGTCACGATGTATGAAACAACTGTTTTCACACATTGGACAATAGGCAGGGCTGTGTTATTAATGAACAAAAGAAACCAGCAGAGGGAACCCTACAATTTCCCCAGCTTGCTGCCTGGAAAGCTGTTTCCAGGCTGCAGTGCAGGGAGAAGGAACACAATTGTTTTGGTGAGCAGAGGATACAGAAAGGGAAGTTCTGGGAGACTGAAGTGACTAGAATTTGTGGGACAAAATATGGGAGAGAAGGGAGCTGCCCAGAGAGAGCTTCAAAGATCTGCAGAGGAAGGAGGAGCCCTGATATTTTGACTGAATTCTGATCTTCGTGATGATCAAAGGCCATCAAGCTGGGGAAAGAATAACAAGAAATCCCGACTCTGAATAATTCCCAGAGACATTATTCTGGGAATTTTGCATTCTCACTAGCAGGAGCAGAGAGAACATAAATACATGAGACAATTGGTAGAGTCTTCAGAAAGATATTGCATCAGTAATGGGATAAAAGAATCCTGGGCCAAAGACTACTCTGGGTCTAACCTAACAATGGTTAAAAGCAAGACTTAAAAGGATCAAGTGAATTCCAAGTAATTTTACTTCACGTGCTATGATTTGAATATCTGTCGCCTCCAAATCTCATGTTAAGGCAGATGCCATAACGAAGTCTTACTGAATGATGACAGCCTCATAAATAGATCACAAGGAGGAGAATCTAGTCACTCTAACCAACAACCAGCACCATCTGCCAGAGTGAGATCATCTCGGACCTTCCAGCCCCAGCCAAGCTCCCAACCAAACGTAGCCACACGAGTAACCCTAGACAACATCACATGGAGTAGAAGAGCCACTCAGCTAAACTCAGCCCACAGAATTATGAGAAATAGTAAGTCATTATCTTTTTAAATCACTGGATTTTGGGATGGTTTGTTACACAGAAATAGATAACCGAAAGAGAAGGCATGTGCTCTCTTTTGAAGTGGCCAAGGAAGACATTGAAACATAAAGAATATTCCAGAAGGTGAAACTGAGAACCAAAGAGAAAAATGTACTAAGTAACTATTCCCAGGGAATAGAACTAGGACTCATTCAAAAACAGTCTACATTTACAAGATAGGGTCCTAGTAACATTTTCCCAGTGAGATTTCCCTTTTTATATGGTAATGTTTATGGGAATTATCCTGTCCCTTTTCCACTATTTAATGAACATGTGTATGGAGCAAATAATTTTTCTTTTTAGTTGATAGGTCTCTGAGTTACAAGGAATTACATCTGGCCTTCAGGCAAGATGCAAAGTTTGTATAATAGTAAGTTTCAAAATAACTAGAGGAGCGGATTTGGAATGTTCCAAACACTAAGAAATGACAAATGCATGAGGTGATGGAGATTCCAATTACCCTGATGTGATCATTACACACTATGTGCTTGTATCAAAATATCCACATGTATCCCATAAATATGTATAATTGTTATGTACCTATAGAAGCTTAAGAAAAATGTTTGGATAAAATGTTAAGGAAGAGACTTTGGGGATTCTTGGAATGATAGTAAACTTTCTTTCTGCAAATGAAATGGATATAAACATTTTTGAATAACAGGGTAGATTATGGTAGTTTTAGAATATTTCTCAGTATATAGTAATTGCTTATTCCACTTTCTTCTGTGTATACTTCCCTAATCCATGGATATTATGTTAAGACAAAGTGCATGATTTTACAGTGGGAATGGGCAGTAGGGACAGTCAGTGTTCAAGTACCAAGCCTAGGTCTTAAGAGACATCACATAGTTTGTCTTGCCCCTGTGAGAGCTTCGGATCACTACCGCGAGAAGAGTGTACCTCAGGTGGCTACTGTTTCTCATCCTTGTCTCCATCATGTTGATGAGCAGCAAAGTTCAGCAACCCTGAAGATGCACATGCCGAGGTGGCACCACACTAGCTGACATGCTGACCAAGTAAGAAATAGATCCCCATAGTTGGGTACCACTGAGATTTTGTGGTTATGCAACATTATTGCAACAATATTTGACTAATACATCACACTTCTTTGAGCCCCGCCCCCAAGATAGATATAGAACTTTAGTTAAAATTATTTTTTTGTGTAGAAGCTTATAATCTAAATTGTATATGGTGAGGATACTAAAAGAAACTTGGGCAAAGACTCACTAGTGAAACAAATTTAGTAGCTAAATTTATACTCGGTCCCTGGCCCAAGCAATCTTTACACTCATGCTCAAGTACATTGCCATATAAGCTGTGGATGTACATGTTCCCTGAAGATCACTTTTATTGGCAGTGAGTCTGGAAAAGCTTCAGAATGAGAGTGGGGTTTCAGAAAGGCCTTGAATAATGAAAGTGGCCTAACCAGGTTATGGGAAATACCATGTGCCAGAATAAATTACAAGTTCTTTTTTAACATTATAACACATTGCAATTTGCTATTATTTGGAGATTCTGTTGACATGCTTTTTACAGAGCTTCTTGCTGAATGAGTTTTGTATGCTGATGCAGTAATTCCAGGCATATAGCTGTTATGATAGTGTCTCTGACATTTGATCAATAGCTTCACTTTACATTAATGCCACCCTATATTAGCTTGGTCCCACAACTGGTGAGTTCTACAACCACTCCTGAGACTTGTAATTAGAAAGGAGGAATATGTAGCATGTAAACACATAGTCTAAGAAGATGGTAGAAAGATGAGAATTAAGTCTGGGAGAGTTATTAATTTGAACTCTGTAGGCTGGCAGCAAACCTCATGGATTGCAGAAAAAGTATTTGCTTATATAATATGAAGTCCAGCTGTTTATAATCTTTTACTTTCTGTTTCTACAGTTTGAAGTTTTATCTCCTATGATATTTTTTCCAACCTCTGTTCAAGTAAACACTGTGTGCCCAGGATTTTGATGAGGCACAATGGTGGAAGGAAAAGAAATAAGATGATAAAGGCTCCCTGCGCCAATGCCTGCCCATAAAAACTATACAATCCAGTGTCTGAGGTCACTCAAGGAAAGAAGTGTTATTTTCCTCCTTTACAAGCTCTCTTATTGCTCATTTGAATTTGAATACAAATAGTTTTTTCTTTAAGAAGTCTTCATTAAGCTGGAAGGACTATTACTTTGTACATGGTAATGTCCCTGGCCTAGATGGACCATGAGTGATGCATTCTATTACATTTCATTAGTATTCATGGTGGTATGGTATAGCTATTAAGAGTGAAAGCCTGGAAAAAAAATAATCCAATAATTTTATAAACTCAAATGTGTTAGAGATAGTTAAACCCTTTTCCTTTTTTCTTTGCTGTTCAGAGTTGGCACAAAACTTTGATTTTGAAGCTATTTCAGTAGAGGTATAATAAAAACAAATATAAGTGCATGCATACATGTACACATATTCATACACAGTGAAATTCAAATAAAAAACAAATTCAACACCAATAATGTATACCCAGTAGCAGGTTTTTAGACAATTTACAATCCAAAGTGATGTAAATTGGCTTCAGCTCATTTCTTCCCTTCTGATGCTGAAATATTTCTACTTACTACTGAAATACATAGTTATGGTACTCGAGACCAGTTGATTTCAAAATGGAAATGGGAAGGAACTGCAGATTTCTTCTATCTTCCATAAAGAACAGAAGAAGCATTTATTGTTTGAATTTCATTGATTTCTTTTTTGTATGTCCCATGATGCTTTAATTATGTATTGCTTCTGCCTCATAAGTAATCATTTCAAATAATACAGTGGTTCATGTTAAGGAAATGATTCATCTTCCTAATGTATTTGAAACTATGGTTTGTAACTATTTTAGACACTAGATTATAATTCTGTCTTATGCAAAACATCTTTGGAGGCTAAAATTAATGTCAATACGAAGCTTATGCAACAAGAAAAATGAACACAGGGCAAAGCTAAGCAAAAATAAACCCCTCCTTCCTGACACTTCTGCAGTCAATGAGACTGCACATTTAACATCCTCAAATACTCTCAGACACATCAAGGTCTTTTGTGAATCAAAGAAGGGAGAGGAAAATAAAACTCTGAATCCTCCAGAAAAGGATTTTTCTTCCTCCTTTCCTTCCTTAGCGCCTGCAAATTCTCTTTATGTGATGTAAGAATTGTTTATCTTTAGAAAGATAAAAAAGAAAATAAGCATGCTGATTTTCTTTAAACATTAATTTCAATTTTGACTATTTCGTCAATTTAGAGTCTCCAGGTCAACAGGAATAAAATATGAAAAATTAATCTCAGAAAATTAAAAGCCATTGCATACAGAATGAATATGGCATATATTTAATGAATTAATGAGTTAATTCTCTTCACAGATTCCAAAAGAGACAGTTTATGGAAGTCCAGAAACTAAAAAGGAAACAGTGTTAGTAAGCGCAATAAATTATTTCTGGAAGGACGTCAGCAAGATGGTGAAATAGGAGGTCTCCCTGCTCATACTACCCTCCAACAGCAACACTGAATTTGCAGCCATTCACAAACAAAAGTACCTTTGTAGGAGCTTTTGGATTCAGGTAGGAAGCAGCAAAATCCACTGGAGCCCAAGACCTAGGAGAGCTATTTTAAGAAGGAAGAACCGTGCACAGGTTGCAGACTTGCCAACCATGATCCTGGCTCCAAACTCAGAAGTGACCCCATTCTCTTGTGAATTTAGTACAACTCCATTTGGCCTTGGACCTACTGCCAGAACCATCTGGCAAAGAACTCAGGAGGATTCACACCCACTCATGCCTTGGATGACAAGCCAGTTGACCTCAGTTCCAGCTGTGGACCCTGAAACAGCCCTGTAATTGAGCTCCAGCCTCTCTCAGCTGTGGTCTAAGAGTGGTCCTGCCAGCCCAGGGACTGGGAGAGAGATCTGCCTCTCTCTTCTCACACAGGCAGGCCAGTTGAACTTGGTCCCAAATCAGATCCTAAAATGACCTTGTAACTTGGCTCTTGCTTCTCTCAGCTGTCATCTGACAGCAGCCCAAAAGTTCTAATTTTTAATGGATTTTTTGGATTTTGAAAATATCCTTTAATTAGAAGTTGGGCCTGGAAAGAGGTGTACCCATCTATGCCCACAGAGGCAGCTCTCCAGACATTAGCCTCAGCTGTAGAACTTGAAGCGGCCCTGTGATTCAGTTCTAGCCCCTCTCACCTGCAGTCCAGGGCCAGTACTAATTGCCCAGGGATGTAACCAGTGATACAGAAGGAGCCCTATCAGGAACCCAGAGGAAGTCACACCCATCTGTGTATCTGGTAACACACCTACTATCTTCAGACACTGAAGCAGACCATTATCCAAATGCTAGCCCTACTGATCAAAGTCCTGGAGGCAGTCAAGTACACCATAGGACCAGACAGGATCCATACCCCTCTAAACCCTTGATAGCAGACCTGCCAACTACAGTCTCCACTGTAGACCCATCTGCATCCATGTGACCTTGTCTCAGCCCCACTCAGTCATGACCCTGAAGGCAATCACATCATCCCAGGACCCAAGAAGAGAAATTCCTTAAAATTATTAAGGCCACATATAACAAACACACATCAATATCATATTGGATAGGGAAAAATTGAAAGCATTTCCTCTTAGAACTGGAACCAGACAAGGTTGCCCACTATCTCCACTTCTATTCAACATAGTGCTGGAAGTCCTTGCCAGAGCAATCAGATAAGAGAAGGGAATTAAGGGTGTCCAAATGGGGGCAGAAGAGGTTACACTCTCACTTTTTGCTGATGATATGCTATTATACCTAGAAAATCCCAAGGATTCAGCCACGAGACTCCTGGAATTGATAAACAAATTCAGTAAAGTCTCAGGATACAAAATTAATGCACACAAATGAGTGGCATTCATATGCACCAATAACAGTCAAGCCAAAAGTCAAATCAAAGACACAACACCTTTCACAATAGCTTCAAAGAAATTTAAATATGTAGAAATATTTTAACAAAGGAGGTGAGAGATATTTATAGGGAGAACTATGAAACACTGAGAAAAGAAATTGTAGATGATGTGCACAGATGGAAATCCCTACCATGCTCATGGATTGGTAGAATCAATATTGTCAAAATGTCCATTCCACCTAAAGTGATCTACAGAATTAATGCAATCCCTATTAAAATTCCATCATCATTCTTTACAGATTTAGAAAAAATAATTCTACGCTTCGTCTGGAACGAGAGAAGACCTTATATATACAAAGCAATCTTAAGCAAAAAGACAAAATTGGGAGGTATCAGTCTTCCAGACTTCAATCTTTACTAGAAGGCTATAGTGATCAAAACAGCATGGTACTGGCACAAGAACAGAGATATAGACCTTTGGAATAGGACAGACATCCCAGATATGAAACCATCCTCATATTGTCATGTAATCTTTGACAAAGCAGACAAAAGTATACATCGGGAAAAAGAATCTCTATTCAATAAGTGGTGCTGGGAAAACTGGATATCCACATGCAGAAGATTGAAACTGGGTCACCACCTCTCACATCTCACAAAAATCAACTCACATTGGATAACAGACTTAAACCTAAGGCATGAAACCTTAAGAATTCTGGGAGAAAATGTTGGGAAGACTCTTAGACATCAGCCTAGGTAAAGAATTTATGAAGAAGTCCCCCAAAACCATCATAGCAGCAACAAAAATAAACAAATGGGACCTGATCAAATTAAAAAGCTTCTGCACAGCCAGGGAAACTGTCCTTAGAGCAAATACACAACCTATAGAATGGGAGAAAATATTTGCTTTCTACACATCTGATAAAGGGCTGTAAAAAGAATCGATATAGAACTTAAGTAAATCAACAAGAAAAAATAAAACCACCCCATCAATAAATGGGCAAAGGACATGAACAGAAACTTCTCAAAACAAGATATAATAATGGCCAGCAAACATATAAAAAAGTGCTCAACATCTCTAATTATTAGGAAAATGCAAATCAAAACTACAATGAGATATCACCTAACTCCAGTGAGAATGGTCTCTATCAAAAAGTCCCAAAATAACAAATGTTGGCATGGATGTAGAGAGATTGGAACACTCTTACACTGCTGGTGGGACTGCAAATTAGTACAAGCCCTGTGGAAAGTAATTTGGAGATACCTCAAAGAACTAAAAATAGGAATACCATTTGATCCAGCAATTCCACTACTAGGCATCTACCCAAAGGAAAAAAAGATATTCTATAATAAAGACATCTGCATTCGAATGTTTATAGCAGCACAATTTACAATTGCAAAGATGTGGAAACTACCCAAATGCCCATCAATACATGAGTGTATTAATAAAATGTGGTATATGTATACCATGGAATACTACTCAACTACAAAAAACAATGGTGATATAGCACCTCTTATATTATCCTGGCTAGAGATTGAGCCTATCCTTTGAAGTGAGGTATCACAAGGATGGAAAAACATGTACCACATGTACTTGCCATCAAACTGGTACTAATCAATCGACACTAAGGTGCTCACATGATGGTAATACTCACTGTGTGTTGGTCAGGTGGGGC
>RJWJ010023257.1:0-26018 GCA_004363605.1 Indri indri
TGTGGACACAACTGACCCTGGGAACAGCTCCCGCACTGACAGCATTTCCATCCCGACCTGGTGCTGTGTGTGGCGCCTGAAGCGGTGGAGGCCAGGAGTGTGGCCTGTGCCACGCCAGACATGCAGGACGAGTGCGAGGGAATGAGAGGTTGGCGAAGGCTGGTGTGTCACCCCAAGGGTATCTCAAGCTACAGCACCCAAGAGAAGCCCAGGAGTCAGCCCAAGGGAGATTAACTCGGGGATGGCTCAAAGGGTGGCTTAAAAAGAGAGACCAAGGCCTTGCCTGAGAAGCCCATGGGGTGAGTGACACCTGTTGACAGCTGGCTTCCTGCCCACAGCCGCGGGTGTGTGGCTTCTGGCCAGGTCGACCAGCCCCTCGCTTTCTTGGGCGAGTGAATTACCGCTTCACAGCCTCAGTTTCCTCATCTGTAAGATGGGAATGGTGACAACAGTCCGTCTCCTTGGTTGTCGTGGGGACTCTGTGGGACCGTAGGGGCAGAGCTGCCACGCGGGGCCTGGCTGGCTGGGAAGGCATGTCACCGCCTGGCAGGGGGCGGACGGCCGCAGTTCCTCCGCGCTAGCCCCTGAAAACCCACACCGAGAAGTGGGACCCGTGACACCCTGGGAGAGGGAAAGTGAAACCCGTGGTCTGGGTGGTGAAAGGCGGCGAGAGCAGCGAAAGCCAGAAGTGACCTAGGCGACCAGGGAAGAACGTCAGGCTGAAACGCTCGCCCTGCGGTCCCCGGGAGCCAGCAGGATGTCTGGGGAAACTGCCCTTTTATTCTAAAAAGGCTTTTTTCCTTTTTGTAATTGTTTGTTTTGCTTTCAACTTAAAATAAGGAGTTTTCTTGTTACAAAGGTTCTTTCTGTTCTAAATCAGGTTCTGAACAGAGGTGTCACTACCGCAAGGGCCGGAAACAGATGCCACACTGGTGCTCAGCTGGGTTGCAGGCTCTGCCTGGTGTCAGCACCGGGGAAGCCACCAAGGCCTGCCCACAGCCTGCGAGATGTCACGCACGCCGCCAGTGTCAGCCCCAAAACTCCCGGGAAACTCTCGGAGCGCCGGGGCAGGAAGAGGCTGACATCAGCTTATACTCTGGGGACTTCAAACAAAACTTTCAGAAATGAGTCCTATGCCATTTACTCGGTAACACGATAAACTGATCTTTTTCTGAGAAGATGAGCTAATTTGCTTCAAGAGGCTCATTTTCATGGGGAAAAAAATATGTATAGATACAAATTTTTTTTTTTTAAAGAAACACAACTGCTTTGCTTAAAAAAAAAAACAAAACATAATAATGTAAACTGCACGGATGAGGTTTTTCCTCCCTCCCTGCCTTCCTTCCTCTTTGGAGAGGTCGTGGACGTCTAGGATTGGAGCACGGTTCCCACGCAGCGGGGCCACCCTGGCTATAAAGGATGTGTCTAAGATACTTGGGGGCAGGAAGTGCCATCAAACCGCTTGTTATTAAAGGAATTTAAATACTCCCATTTGAAATGCTCCCGTTTTCTCCGTAAAGGAATTTCTTGAGCAAAACAAAACTGCCCATCTTTTATGTTATTCTAAATTCAAAATTAGTGGTGTCTGATTTTAGTAATTTTCATAGTTAAGGATGACAAAATGATGCTCTTCACTCTCCTTTCTGCTCCAGATGTCGCTGTAAATAAGAGGCGGCGCCTGACCCAACACGTGCTGGGTCTTGTGGGAGTAAGGAACGTCCATCTGTGTATTCTACGGACTCTTTCTTTAGATGTGTATCTCAGCACTTAGCTTTGTCACAGTCATCTGTGTGGCCTCTTTCTCTCCTGCTGGGCGGTGAGTTCTGGGAAGTTAAGGACTGGATCTGATTCACTTCTGTGTCTCTAACCCTGCGTCTGACGTGTAGTAGTTGCTCAATAAACGTTTCCTGAGTGAACCCCGTTGCTCCCCTCTTCCACCTGCTCACCCCTGGCCCGTCTGTGGCTGCGACTGGTGCAGCAACATTTTCACTCTGAAAAACCTCACAGGAGAGAAAACTACGCCCCCCCAACCCTTACAGGCACACACCTGTCCTTGCCGTTGTTTTTTATTGCTGAGAGCACAGAAAGCAGCGGGCTTCTGAAGGAGGCATCTATTTTAGGCCCAAACAGAAAAGAGTGGGTGATTCCGTGGGCAGACACGGCAATTCCTGAATGTGGTGTGGTGACTCATGCCCGGAGGTGCTCATAGTTTCCTCTGTTTTGCGGCTGCCGGGGCAGACGCGGCCGCTCCGCTTTCTCTGAAGCGCCGTCCAATGCAAGGAAGACACGCCAGCTGCATGGGGGGCTGGGGGGCTGGGGGTGTCCTGCGGCAGCTGTGGGCCGGGCTCTGTGGGCTCGGGAACAGCGAGGCGCACCGACTTCGGCTTTGCGGGAAGCGAAGATCAGCCTCCCCGCGAACGCGGGCACACGGCGTTGACAGTTAGCGGCCCCGAGCACGGCAGCGAAGCACAGGCTCCGGGACGGGGCCGTCTGGCTCGCAGCCCGGCTCCTTAGCGCTGTGCTGTGTCGGAAACTCATTGAACCTCCGAGCTTCAGTTTGCCAGATGCAAAGTGGGGATGGGAATAAGACCCGCCTATTTTGAGAATTAACCCGAGTAATACAACGGCTAAATGAATACGAGCTCTTACTGCTCTCAGGAGCATTCAGGACGGTGGTTAGAACAAGGCTTAAAGCACATGCGCCTCAAAGGAAAAACAGGTGTCAGCGTCGGTGCCGGAACCGGCTGTGCCCGCACCCTGCTCCTGTCTCCTTCGCGCTGGGAGGTTGGGAGACTGGCCGTGTTCCATGCTCTTCAGGGTAAAGGAACCAATTATTATCCTTTAAAACACACTGCTCTGTACTCTATTGGGAAAACCCAGTTCCGGCAACTCCAATCGCACGGCTCGTTCTTCCACGGCGTCCAGGTGGGGGCAGGCAGCAAGCTGGGCTG
Organism: Indri indri; assembly: GCA_004363605.1. Lineage (NCBI taxonomy): Eukaryota > Metazoa > Chordata > Mammalia > Primates > Indriidae > Indri > Indri indri. Next base: position 2,952 of record RJWJ010023257.1, read on the forward strand.
GCCGCACCTCCCTCCCGGGCGCCCGGGACGCCAACGCTTCTGATCGGTATCTCGCCCTTCCCCTCTCCTCCCTCTTCCTCCCAGCACGGTGACCTTCCGGTCAACCTCCGCCCGTTCCACCCACACTTTGGTGCCTTAGAGTTCTCTGCCAGCTGAACCCCACCCTGGGCGCGGGATGCCTGGAACCGGGGTGAGAGCCGCAGGCGCGGCGACCGGCCAAAAGCCCCGGAGTTGCTGGCGTGGGTGTGGGGTGCAGGAGTGGCTGTCGGGAGCGAGGCCCAGGGGTGCTCGCCTTGTGGTTTGCAGGCGGCTGGGGCTGCGTTGGGCAAGAAATCTGGATGCAGGGAAGTAAGACCCAGGACTTCTTTGGCCATTATCCGGTGGTGTCGTGTGGTGCTGGTGATGCTAATCGATATTCCACCGTATCAAGGAAACTACCAGAGACCAGCAACACCTGGAGACACTGGAGGATTAAAGTGAGCTGAGGAGCACTTGAGTTCTTTTTGTCTGAGCAAAAGTATTGGTTTCTGTGGGAGAATCACTGGCCACTTGAGCCTCGTTTTGCTCAGCACATACACCAAAAAATGCACGTGTATTGAAATATGGCTCAGTATGGCTCTTTAATTGTCCTGCTTAACTCCTCAGTCTTCAGTTTGCTGCTCATGGAGCATGGCTCATGTATACAGCTGTAGCAAAATCATTAGAAAATACCATCCTCCAGCCCCTGTCCTGATGTTCAGAAGCACCGTTCCGAGCCAGTACGTCCCAGGCCCGCATTCTCTGAAAAGGCTTTTCTAACCCTCCCTGTTCTGATCACTTATGGCATTCGTCAGCCTTGCTGTATCTACTTTGCAACACGGGGTGTCGCAAAAGTCGCTGTACACAGGGAAAATGGGAAAATGTAGCTAAATGGACTTTTATTTACAAAATATTCATTACAAAATCTTACAAACTTTTTCCTTTGCATGGAGACTTTTTTGTTTTTTTTTGAGACAGAGTCTGGCTCTGTTACCTGGGCTAGAGTGCTGGGGCGTCAGCCTGGCTCACAGCAACCTCAAACTCCTGGGCTCAAGTGATCCTCCTGCCTCAGCCTCCTGAGTAGCTGGGACTACAGGCATGTGCCACCATGCCTGGCTAATTTTTTTTGTATATAGTTTTAGTTGTCTTGCTAATTTCTTTCTATTTTTAGTAGAGATGGGGGTCTCGCTCTTGCTCAGACTGGTCTTAAACTCCTGACCTTGAGCAGTCCTCCCACCTCGGCCTCCCAGAGTGCTAGGATTACAGGTGTGAGCCTGCATGGAGACTTTGGGGACACCCTGTATTTGATCTTTTCCAGATTGGTTTTCCCATTTGAATCCCAGGTTCTGTGGGGGTAGAAGCAATGCATATTTCTGCTCTCACGCAACAGCCCAGCCACTGAACACGGGGTCCACGCACCAACAACACAGGCCTCATGTGGGAACCTGTTTGCACCAGAATCAAAATCTTCTTTATAACAAAATTCCCAGGTAATTTGTAAATGCATGAAGGTTTGGGAAGTGCTGCTCTAGTGCACCTATTCTTGGTCAGTAGAAATGAAATAATGGAATCAGACCAGCCACGGGCATCATTATTTTGTCTCTCTAAACCGGTGATTTTCAACCCTAACTGAATCCTGAATCATTTGAGAAACTTAAAAAAAAAGTTATTGTTGTGTTTGGTTCTGCTCCCCAGAGAGACTAGCTTGATTGGTCTTAATCAGTCTTGGACATCACTTTTTAAAGCATCCAGGTGCTCATTCTGATGTGCAGCTGGCGTTCGAACCCTTACTCTAAATATGTTTCCCAGTGGGAATTGTGTTCTCTTACTGAGGGAGGCAAATCCCAGAGTAACTGTAAAACTGATCAAATAGCCAAAAACTGAGTAATCTTAGAGCGGAAAATACCTAAAATTTCTAGAGATGATTATATAATTGTTTTCCCCTAACTGAGTGATTTACTTGAAGGCTTGGCGGGGGATTCAGGGATGGATGCTGACTCATGGGCAGACACTCCTGGCTTCTCTTGGGAGGCTTCCAGACGGGAATCTCTCTGCAGATGATTCGCCTCCACTGTCAAGCCATGAGCAGTTTGAGGACAAGGACTGGAAGCTTTTTCATCCCTGTGATCCTAATGGGCGATGGATGGATGAAGGACTCTCACTTGGAATCAATTTAAGGACATGCAGGGCATTCTGGACTGAAATTTAAGAGGCTTGGACTCTAGTCGACCCTCTGTTTGAACTCTTTCAGGGATGAGGGGCTTATAACTTTTTGAAGCAATCAATCGAATTAAGATCTTTCTTTTCTCTCGGGGAATGGCCTGGGATAAGGAGAAGAGAAACAGGCTCCTGCTCATGTAAAACTTCTCCTGTGGGAAACAAGGGCATTGTCTGAGGGCAAAAATTCCCTACACAAGCAAACAGCAGAAGGCCTCCCCAACGGTTAGAGGTGTTTTTGCTTGACACCTACAGCAGCAGCAGTTATACGGGAGGCAGGTCACACTCCAGCTTAGCGCGGTGCCGTTTAAGAGCTGGAAATAACCTACGACCAGACGTTAGGCTTGGTGTGTTGACACGCAAAGGTTGCTCAGCCCCAACCCTGTAGGTATGTCTTCAGTTGGGAAACTTTTTCATCCAAAAATTCCCCAGCTTGAAAACGCCTTTTAAACAGAGCTTATTTTATTTCCTTTTCAGAATCCTCGACATGGTGGGGGGGGATGGGGCTGGAAGGGGGTTTCAAGATCTCTGGGTCAGCGTTCTCATTCTACGGAGAGAAATCCGTCAAAAGTAACGTCCTTCACCTGTCTTCTCTGTCTTCCTCCAACAATGTCGCTAGGAGGTGCCTGGGCCCACTTTCTGCTCCTTGCCAGGTTTATTTTCCTTCTAATTCTATTCCCCACTGACCTCAGGTGAATTCTCTGCTTTTTGGTAAAGTTTCCACTCACCGTGGGGCAATGAAGGAGCAGGGAGTTAGCCGGAGCGGCTGCCGTGCTGAGGGAGAGCCTGCCTTGATGGTGTCCATGGCTATCGGAGGAATGGCTTCCACAAAAAAATCACACAGAAGTATTCAGAATACTCAAGGATTTGGCTGGGAAAAAAAAAAAGTCTAGGACTACTCTTTGAGTTGTGGAGCCCATCAGCTGTTTTTTTATTAGCGTCTCTGACGCATTAATGAAGCCCATGCTTTCAGTACAGAATTAAAAGTCAATTCTGTTTCAATTCTCAAAGCTAAAATGCAGCACAGGCATACGCGATATATCCAGCTGCCTATCGGAGACACCTTGCTTTAGGGAAAGTGGCGATTGTTTTATGAGGTGTCCCATCGTATACCAGAGCCCCATGTCTCCAAGGTGCATATGGAAGGTGAACAAGATAGTGGTGGTAAGAATACTTTGGAATCTAAAGACATTGAAAGAGTAAATGGGAAAGGTTAAAGCTTTTGTGTTTTAGTGACAAAGGCGAATGATATTTCTTAGGTTCCTCCAAAAAAAAAAACATGACAAGGTGAAGATGTGAAATTCCAGTGTGGGCAGCGGTCTTTACGAGAAGGGATAATTAGACAAAACATTTCATCATAATGGGTTCCTGCACTATGTTGTTTTCTTTTTAAATTTTCGAGTCTAGGGGTTACAGATCTGATCACAGAATTCCTAGAATGAAAGAAAGATGATCAAAGGACGTAGAAACTCTCAGAATTTCCACACTTCTGAGAAAAGTGCCTTCAATAACATGCCGTTTTGGCAACACCAGGAGAATTCTCTTTCTGACCACATCCCAGGGCCCAGTAATACGGAGACTCTCAACACCCGAGTTGACTAATCCACCCCCCATAACCCATCACCATGTTAAATGGTGGCTTTGGAAATTTTCAGAATGAAAATCTGCCTTATGAATCAGCTAGAAATTGCATCTGTTGAAAGTCTGATTTTGTTAGAGAGCTCTTACCCCTGAGGAGTAAGAAACCTTGTTTATTTTAGGACTGGGTTCCCTTTGGAGGAAAAAGTCTGAGATGAGATGACCCCTTGCCCTGGACTGGTTCCTGGGCCACCTGCTGATCCCGGAAACTCAATCCTTGGCATTCTCTTTGGCTGCTTGGTGCTCATTTACTTCTTGGTTGGACTATTTTAAGAGCCTCATGACCCGTCTCGGTGCACCTGACCTCTGTCCACCCCGTGCCAGAGTCGTCTCCATAGAGCTCTGACCCTGTTTGCAGTGAACAGAAAGAGAACAGACCCGGGAGACTGGTCCGAGCCCTGGCTCTGTCCCTGCCTGTGTGATTCTGAGTCTGGGGTTCTTCACCGAGGGGTTCATGACATCCACATTGCAGAGTGGGTGTGAATATTACACTAAGACGTATGTCTGGCACATAGAAGGTACTCTATAAATGGTCATTCAAAAAATTTTCTAGTGTTGCCTACCAAATGAAGTTAAAAACTTCTAACTTGTTATCTGAGGCCTTGGACCATTCCTTTGACCTCTTCGTAACTTCCCAGTCTTAATTCCCAATCTCCCCACACCCCCAGCTAGTGTAGGAGCCACCTCGGACCACGTGCTGTGTCTGCGCTCATACAGCCCTTTCTGTCTGGAGTCTCCGCTCACAGAAATAAATGTGCAGTCCCTCAGGGCTCTGTTGTGCCAGCTTCATGAAGCTGACTCTGACAGCCTCATGGTCCCTTAGACCTTATCACATTCTGACTTAGTATTACTGTTATCATGTCCATGCCTTTCTCCTCCTCCCTAGGTTACAAATCCCTTAAGGATCAGGACTACATCTTGTTCATTTTTCTATTTCCTATGGTGTTGAAAAGGGGCCTAAGAGGTGTTAGATAGATTTTTGGAGAATTGACTGAATGAAAGAGTCCCCTCAATACTCCACTCACCCCGCTGCCACCAAGACCATTCAGATTCTCAGATAAGTCACCCATAGCCAGAAATAACACACATTGACTTGAAATGTGTCCCCCAGGGATAGGGCATGATGATTTGTAAAGATTTTGCTTTTCTGGCTTGGACTGACTCAGCAAAGACCCCACTGAAGCAGAAATCACATTCCAGAACTTCCTCGGATCATTCTCACTTTAACTCCAAAGTGGAGACCTTCCTATACCCAGGTCGGTGCATAGAGCCCAACACGACTTGGCCACTTCCCACAAACTAGCAAACAGACTTCTTAAATGCATCATCATATTTCACTTCTTAGCATATTTTTTTCTGCAGCCAGTTAGCATTCTATTTCTTTAAATCATAGACTTTCAAAAAAAAAAAAAAGAAATTATAGACTTTCATATCTTATCTGTCCTCCCGGGTAAGCAAGGGAAGACGTTATTAGAAAATTCACACTCAATTAGGAAGGGTGGTTTGAGGTAGAAGTTGGTGGTTTTTTATTACTTTAAAAAAAAACCTTTGAGAAAACCCATTTGAAAGGATGAATGAAATTCAAAATTTGCATATACACACACATACATATACATCATATATATGCCCAGGCGCATAGGAAAAAGTAATGTTCTAAAAGTGAGTATGCTTACATTTCCTGAAATTTCTACAAAGTTGCACTTGTAAGGAGCTTCCTCAGTCTTATTTTCTGAGGCAGTCAGAGTAAAGTACACATCCTTGAAGGTAAACTTTTCCGATATCTTAATTATCCCAGTGTTTCATATGTGAGTTACCAACATCTCAGCCAAATTAACCTGGACTTAGATTCCTGACAGCTTTTTATCTTACAGCTGGGGGATGAGGGGTGCTACAGAACAGGAAACTCACAGGAGAGTAAAAGAAAATTTCTTGAGGAATCTACTCATCGGCGTCCAGTTAACACCCAGATATCACGCCACTCTATTCATCCAGAACTAACTGTCAAGGGCTGTGACAGAGAAGAGAACCCAACAGCGTCCCAAGCCCTCTATACAGATCGGGGCACTGAGGCCTGACACGAGGTCCCTGTAGGTCAGGACAAGAGCGGAACCCAGAATCCAGCTCCCTTCTTGGAACTGTCTGCTTGGGTGACCCTCTGGTTCTGTGGCTGGGGAGAGCCGAGTTCCAAGAATTCCAAGGGCACCTGTGGACTCTTACCTGCCTTGCCGCCGGGTACCATGATGAATGTGATCACTCCCCACACCAGCAAGCGTGGCTCCATCTTCCTGGCCCTTGGGATCAGCTCGGGCAGCCAAAGGAGGTCTTTTTCCACAGAAGGCCGGCTTTCCTGTCAGCCTCTTCTCTGCATCGTGCTGGGAGGACGTGGATAGAAGGCTCAATCCCCTTGTGCCGTCATCCTTGTGGGTCCATGCGGTCTCTGTGAGAGTCAGGAGTTGCTCTCTTTGAGTATTAGACTGGTGTGTTCAGCCAGGAAATTGTGCCTCTCACTCTCTTCTCTGATCTCAAATATAGGAAGTGTTTTTTTGATGACAATATAGTTTGCGGTAATTTTTCAGACCAGGTCTTTTTTTTTTTTTTTTCTCAAGTTCAATTGCTGGGAGGTGTGGGCTGGGGTTGGTGAGGAGGACTGAGCTTCATTTATGATTCCTTTCTTCAGCTTCACTCATAAGAGGAAAGGGAGATTCCCCTGCCGTTGAAGGAGGGGTGAACAAGCACTTCTTGGCAGTGGTCTCATCTAGCATTTTGTAAACTGAGTCTTCCCGCAGCTTTGCAGCTCCCTGGGGAGTCAGCAGGGGCCACATGGGACCGGGGAGCAAAGTCATGCCAAGACCACGGAGGAGCAGGTGCCAGTATTCAGATAATCAAGAAATAAGCAGTGAACTGATACTCAGAATTCATGAATAACCTCCTGAGATTTATAACCAGTACTAGCCGTAATCATTCCACCATGGGATCCTGGGTTCCTGAAAGTGTGTTGTCATTTTGTAAGATTTTGCTTTTAGATTTGTCTTTCCCTTAAAAGGTCATGCTACAAGTGGGCTTCGGTTTTAAACTATGGACTTTTTTTTTTTTTTTGGTAAAATTCAATCTTGCTTATTTATTTGTCAGAGCTCTTTCTTCTGATTTTCATGAAGTGGTTGACTGTGTTTTGCTACCTAGAAATCTGTGTCCATTAGCAATCATATAGTTACAGGAAAATACAATTTAAAAAATATTAGAAAGCAAGCAAAGATATCAACTAGAGGAAGACCATCTGGGCATGCAAAGGAATGCATGGTTCCAAAATGGAGTACATGCTTTCAGAAAGGCAACTACCTACCTCTAAAAGAGACCTGGAGTTCTGAAAAGGAACTAAGAGAGGATTTCAGGCTAAGTACCAGAGTTCACAGAGACAAATAGTGAACTGATTCCTTTCTGGGAATGGGATACTAATCAAAATGTGAAAAGATTCTCTTTTAAGATTCCAGAGCAGGTATAACCTCCTTGCTAGGAACATTTCCAACTGTGTGGGTGAAGCAATTACTATTATTCCCAGGGTTTGTCCCAGTTATTCAGCTGAGGGTTTTTAATAGCTACAGTTACCATCATATAAGTTTGAAACAAACTTACAGAAAAATTGGAAGAATAATACAAATATGATGTTGGCTGTGGGTTTGTCATATGTGGCTTTTATAATTTTAAGGTGTGTCCCATCTATGCCTAAGCATTCTTATCATAAGACAGTGCTCAATTTTGTCAAATGCTTTTTTCTTTGTCTATTGAGAGAATCATATAGTCTTCATTTTTGCTTCCATTTATGTGCTGAATTACGTTTATAGATTTGAGTATGTTGAACCATCCTTGTATCTCTGTGATGAAGCCCACTTGGTCATGGTGAATTATTTTTTTGATGTGCAGCTGAATTTGATTTGCTAAGACTTTCTTGAGAATTAGTGTATCAATATTCATAAGGGATATTGTTCTATAGTTTTCTTTTTTTGTTGCGTTCTTTCCTGGCTTTGGTATTAAGATGATATTGGCTTTGTAGAATGAGTGGGGAGCATTTCTTCCTTCTCATTGGTATGAAATAATTTCTGCAAATAAAATTTGGGTGTGAAACCATCTGGTCTAGGACTTTTGTTGGAAGATTTGTTGTTGCTGCTTCAATTTTGGTGCTTGATATTCGTCTGTTCAGGAGTTCTATTTTTTTCTGATTAAGCCTAGGGAGTTTGTGTGTTTCCAAGAAATTGTCCATTCCCTCCACGTTTTCAAGTTTATGAGCATAAAGATTTTTATAGTATTCAGAGATGATGTTTTGTATTTCTGTGATATCAGTTGTGATTTCTCCTTTTTCATTTCTGATTGAGCTTATTGGAGTTCTTTCTTGTCTGTTTCTGGTTAATCTAGCAAGAGGCCCATCAATTTTGTTTATCTTTTCAAAAAACCAACTTTTTGTTTCATTAATCTTCTGTATAATTCTTTTGTTCTTGATTTCATTTAGTTCTACTCTGATCTTAGTTATTTCTTTTCTTCTTCTGGGTTTGGGATTGGTTTGCTCTTCCTTTTCCACTTCCTTGAGTTTATTCATTAGATTGTTGATTTGTGACCTTTCTCTTTTGGATGTGGGCATTTATGGCTATGAGTTTTCCTCTCAGGACTGCTTTTGCTGTATCCCACAGAATTTGATAATTTATGTCCCCATTATCATTTAGTTTGAAGAATCTTTTGATTTCCAACTTTATCTCCTCCTTGACCCAACCATCATTTAGCAATAGGTTGTTTAGTTTCCATGACTTTGTAGAGATGAGTGTTTCTGTTGGAATTGATTTCTAATTTTATTCCACTGTGGTCTGAGAAGATACACGGTATACTTTCTATTTTTAAAAAATCTGTTGAGACATGTTTTCATCTAGGATGTGATCAATCTTGGAGAATGTTCCATGAGCTGATGAGAAGAATATATATTCAGTAGTTTTGGGGTAAAATGTTCTATAAATGTCTGTTAGGCCCATTTGTTCTAGAGTTATGTTTAAGTCCATTGTTTCCTTGCTTATTTTCTGTTTGGAGGAATGGGGAAGAATTGAAAGCATTGCCGCTTAGAATGGGAACCAGACAAGGTTGCCTTCTATCACCACTTCTATTCACCACAGTGCTGGAAGTCCTAGCAAAAGCAACCAGACAAGAGAAGGAAATCAAGGATATCCAAACATGGAAAGAAGAGGTCAAACTATAGTTCTTTGCTGATGATATATCTAGAAAACCCCAAAGATTCAATCAAGAGTCTACTGGAATTGATAAATAAATTCAGCAAAATCTCAGCTCATCATGGGGAATAAAAGTTGGTGTCCACTCCCTGTCCTCCACCCCACACAGTGTGGAATCAAGGCCAGCTAAAGTGTTGGGGCGGCAGGTAATGGGGGGGCTAGAAGTTAGAATACTCCAAAGAGAAATGTTGAGTCAGAGATGAGGGAAAGAGGAGTGTTAAATATTTTCTTTCCCTTCTCTTTCCCCTTCTCTTCCTCTGAGCCCTTCCTTGCTTTGAGGGAAAAAACAGATCTTCCAGACTCATCTTGTTTGTTCTCTGTCCCAGCCCTGGAATCAGCCATTTTTCCCAAGTGACCTGGTTCCTTTAAAGGAAAACGATCTTTAGAAGGCAAGCTCTGGGCACGAGGTGTGCTCATTGCTGTTGGGGCAGCACTTCCCCTAGGCTCTCTCAGTGGGCAGAGCTAGAGTGTGTACACACACAAACACATACACACACTCACCTTTATAGCTATGTTCATTTCTATACTCACCTATACATATTGAAGACCCCTAATTTACACTGATACATCGCAACACCCCGATTCCAATCTAACACTGTAGGGTCGAATTTTTCATTTTTTCCTTTTTCTGTATTTGTAACTTCTTCCTCTGACAGTGGGAAATTTGGCTTCCACCATCCCTCGTAGATTTATTTGACCAATCCTCCTGTGCGTGACCAACTCTCATCTCTGCTGGTTTGCACTGCAGATGAACGCTGCTGTAGTTTACTCACCTTGAGATTTCCAGCTGATGTTTCACTGCACTATGCAGAGATGTGAGGGAGAGGAGGAGAAAAAGGTGCATCCGTCTTGTCTTGAATTGTACGTAATTGTACATAATCCCATACTGAGGCTATCCATACCAAAGCTTCTGCCCTTACTGAGTCTACAGTTAACATGGAAAGACACCTAAGTGTCACTTCCTCCAGGAGGCCCTTGCTAATCCTTTATACTCTATCATAGCACTTGCCATTGCTGCATTGTAACCCGCTGTTTCTATGTCTTTTCTTCTAGTTGCTGTTAAACTTTTTGGGGATTAAGAACCCTTTTGAGAACCTGATAGAATCTTTGGTTCCCTCCCTTGGAAACAATGCACATCAGCACATATCCCTACTGGGGAAGTTTCTGCAGGAAGTTTCAGGAGCGTCGTGGGCACTTTGAACTTCGAGGGTCTAAGGATCTCAGTTAAAGGTGCCCAACCGGAGACTTCTAGAGGACAGGCCTATGTCCAAGGTAGCTGTGAACTCCTGTCACCTTAACACAGTGTGTAACACATGAGTGTCCAACTGCTATGTGTTAAGACATATGCACATAAAAATATCATTAGCATGTCTTAAAACAATCTCAGACAAATTCTTTGTGAGACAAATTCAAAGTTTTGTTTCCAAACCTGTTGCAAGGAGATAAGTTCCAAAAAGTCCAGTTCAAAGGTTTCTTTCCTGGTAGAGATTTTTTTTTTTAGGAAGCAAAGGTATCTAGATAACACGGGTAGGTTAGAGTTGAGAAAGGAATATTTGGTTAGAGGTAACTAAGTTCCTCAAGGGACGGATGGTCAACTGTGCAAGCTGAGACCCACTTTATCAGGAAATTGCTCAACTCTGTTACCAGAAATATGTGGTACTTCCCAGAAGAAACTGCTCATCAAATCAGATAACAGATTTCTGACCCAGACCACCTTACCTTGGGTGTGGGGCCATTTTCTTTCTACAAGGTGGCGGATGCTAATGATCTGATGAGAAGAGCAACTGAAATCTAGAGAAGGGAAAAGTTACTGAGCTGACACGGTCAGGAAAGGGCTGAGTATGGTCCCTGAAGGATGGATGTGGCCTTGGTAGGTAGACCCCAAGGTGGCAAGGCGTAGTCTACAGCTGACCAGAAGTGGAGTTGGCAGATAGAAGAAGCAAAGGGTAGAAATGTCAGCCGGATTCAGAGTGGGGGGCACCTCAAAAGACAGAATAAGATGTTGGGGCTTCAGCCACTGAAGATGTCTAAACAAGGCAGGACTTAGCCCACATGGTGCCATAATTAACCGGAGCAGGTGTGGTGTGAGGGGCAGGTAAAGATGCAGGGGAGACCACGGCACAGAGATGCTGAGATGCTCTCCAGGCACAAAATGGGAAGGACCCGAATGCAGTAATGCAAATTGGAACAACAAGGAGGCCTGATGGCAGAATTATCTCGCAAAACAAAATTGCAGTTTTTACTACCCGGGTGCAGGCAAGAGGTGGAGAACAGAGGTTGTGAGCTTTGCCAGGGCAAAACTTCACTGATTTGAGTCAATGGAATGGCTCGGTGAAATCCAGGGGTGAGCGGCTGAGGTTCAGGAGGACAGAGAGGTGATGCCATTTACGGGGGGGAGTTAGTCTTTCGCTTGGGTCGTTCTCTCATTCCCACAATGTTGGACGGTCCTTGAAGACAGCATTTACTATCCAGCCTGCCCTAAGCCTGGGCTCCCCAATCTCTCCCCCCACCAAACCAATGAATAGTTAGCTTGCTTGCAACACAAACCGTTTCCGCATGTTAGAGTCTAGATTGGGGTGAGGGGAGACATAAAGAAGAGGGGAAAGGTGGTGAGAAATCAGACACCTGCTTTCACTCTCCCCCCATCTCCCCTCGTGGCTCATCCGTGGTCCTTTCGATGACGCCCTAGTCCTGAGTGGCACGGACACGCCTATAAAAGAAAGGTCACGATGATTGAATGCGGAAGCAAAAGGCAGGGAGGAGGGTGGGATAAAGAGTGGGGAGGTAGGGGAGAGGTGAGCACAGAGGAACGGGGGGTCTGGCTGGGGAAGGGCAGGGTAGCTTGCTATCTCGTGGCTGCTGGGGACAGCGTCACAGTGGGGACTAGAGATTGCTCAGATGAGCTCTCTGCCCAGACCCCTTAGGAATGTTTTCAGGTATTAAAACCCTAGTTCTCCAAGCCCTGCTTGGCCTGGTGGGCGTGACGGTGCAGACTAGAGATGCCAAGGGCGAGAACACTTGCTCTGTAGAGAAAGAGCAATGCTGGTCGGATGAGGGACAAAGCAGGAAGATCAGAACAACTCTGGAAAAATAAGCAAGGGCTCAAAAGAAAATTTTAAAAATCCTTTGAAGATAATAGTTTGCAATTTTGCTTTGCAAATATTAACCTTTTCCCCCAACATCCCATAAAAATCTTGAGTAACATTCCCATTTCTTGTTCACGCATTTTGGAGTTGAATGAGATTGGGGCACGTGCTCAAACGCAGAGCGCGGCTTCCTCTGAGCCGGGATGAGAGCGACGCGTGGTTCCTCCTCTTTCTCTCTGGCTGCTGTCCCGTCCTCCTGACCCGTTCATCGGTTCATTGTTTACTTGCATCTTCACCAGGGAAGCCCAAAGCAAAGACAAGACGAAGCCGAGATGAAAGAATTCCACTTCTGTCATGCAAACCGTGCACAAGTGCTGACTGGCACCTGCAGCTACTCGAAGGATTATACCAGGATTGGGGGGAGATCCGAGAAGCGCAGACACTTCGCTCGCAGTCTGCTCAGAGAGGAATAGAATGAGCCCTGGAAAGGGAAGTGGCCGATCATTTCCAAAAGGATCCTTTCAGCGAGCAGCCTGCCCTGCAGTACCGCGACACCACATGAAAGCAGCCTCGCCCTCTCATCTCGCACTCTCTTTTCTCTAGCAGAGCGGCGTGCCGAGCTGTGGTCTTGGAGCCAAAAGGAGCCAAAATCCGAAGGCAGGGAACCCTCGGCTTTCTTGGAGGGTGGCGGTGGAAGGACCAGGGTGGTTGCAGAGAGCCTGCTGTTCACATATTTGACGTTCTTGTTAGGTTTACTAAGAGGTCATTTCCCCCCAGGCCTTCCTGTCCTTTCTGTCTTAGACATGGAGCTGAAATGACCACTTGAGGTCCACAGTTAAATTTTTGTGTGGTTCATGCACTCTTGGGCGCATCCTTTAGTATAATTCAACTCAGTGCATTGCTAGGATCTAGGAACAGGATGCTCCGCCCAGGGCCTGGGAGACGCAAAAATAAATGAAGAAGGGGATGCTGCTCCCAAAGAGCCTGTGATCTAACCGTGGGAGTTGGGGAGCAGGGGCGGAGAAGCCCCAATTCATTGCACACGCATCTGTCAAACGGACAATCCCAAGAAGAGCAAATAGACGGACACAAGCGTGCCTAGAGCATGCGGGTCTTCGGTCCTTGTTTGTTAAGCGGATGGCAGATGAGCGGATGGCGTCACTGTTCCTGGTGCCTCTCGTCGTGAGCAGGCGCGTGAGAACACTTCAGATTCTGCCCGGTTGGCACTGCACAAACAGGCCTATTTCTCTCAAGCCGGTGTTGAGAGAATGTTGCTGCTAATTCTACGAAATCTACAGGTGCATCCTGTTATTGCGGCGCGGCCCTGCATTTCTGCAGTTTGTCGTTTCCACCAGATTTTACCAGATGGGGCGGAGGGGTCCTGTGGAAAACCGAAGTCCACTGTGAATCAAATAACCCTCCTCTCCTCAAACGCCTGGCTCCCAGGGAGCTTTTTGACTTGTGAATTGCCCCACCCATAAAATACTCAGAGAGAACAGTTGCTTTAGATGAATCATAAACTGAGCCCGCCGTCCCTAACAACTGAACATCGACTTTGCTGTTACTGTGCGGCTTACGGTGACATGACGCTTGCTGGGTCCTGTTGGATCCCACAGATACTGTCAAGAGGTCAGATTCCTGCATGCCTTTTCCATTCGCGTGTGGATGTGTTTGCTGGGTGGATAGCTGCAAAACCCCCTCTTCTCTTCTGTCACCATCCTAGCTCAGGGATGGACGCTACAGTTTCTCTCTCAAGCCAGCACCGGGAGGTGACCGAGGATGGCCCAGGGCAAGGACACTGGGGCTCTGTCCGAGCCTGGGGCCGTGGGTGTTTGCAGGGAGGTGAAGGGTCCCTGTGCCGCTTTTTGTCTAAGCACCTGCAGAGCTTTCTGGCTGGCTTCCCCGACTCACACGCGTCTCTCCACTCCACGATTCCCAGTCGCTGCTTCCAGTTTATCTTCCTGAAGAACACGATCTTCCCCCCTCCCTTATCTGAAACTTAAGTTTTAGGAGTGTCCATAATGTCTTTGACATTAAGCCCAAATTCCTTAGCCTGGGATTCAAAAGCCTTCATACCCTGCCCTAGCCTGTCTCTCCAGTATTAATTCTCCGCTATTTCCCTCCATGCTGTCTTTGCTGCAAAAGCCCCCAAACAAACAACAAAGCAAAACAAAAATCACCCACTTTTCACTGTTTCCCTGACATGGCCCCCTCTTTTCTCAGTTCTCTCTACTAAATCCTTAAGCCCCAAACTCACCTGCTCTTAAAGACCCAGCTCAAAGGTTACCTGGGAAAGAAGTCGCACCACACCCCTCCGTCTGGAAGTGTTCCCTCTCCGCTGAGCTGGTACCTTACCCACGAGGCAGCAATATTGAAAACAATCACGAGCACTGATCAAGCGCCCCCTTCATGGCAGGCACGTGCTGAGTGTTTCGTACACATCACGTCGCTGGCTTCTCGCAGCAGGCTGATGGGGCAGGTGGACCATCACAATTTCCATTTTACAAACAAAGACAGTGTGTCTCACCACGGTTGGGAAATGCGCACACTCGCACAGTCCCTGGGAGTGGTGCCATGGCTAGGTCCCCAGGTCCATCCAAGCCTTAAACATGCCACTACCCCGTCACTCTCAGGGCGTTTGCCAATTTCTGAGTGCGCCACAGCTCTCCGGAGACATGTCTGATCATCCCAACTCGACTCTGTGCATCTTTAGAGGATGCACACGCCTCTAAGTCACCGTTCATGCCTGGCACTGAGCGCGGTTCCTGGCACATAAAGGGCCCTCAGTAATTAGGGGATGAATGAAGGATCGCAGGGAGACCCTCTTAGAGCTCTGGTTTTGGGAAACACGGTTAATCGGGGCATCAGCCTTAACTGTGTTTCATCAGGCTTTTCCTTTGTGGACTCGGGTTTGAGGGAAAATCACTCGATTGTGGGGAGTGTGTCTTTGAGTCCAGAGTCCACGATTACACAATATATTACAGAGGGTTTGAGTGAAACCTCCGGCGTCAGTAGACAGGAGTGTTTGGGTCTCAACTGTGAATCCCAGAAACCGGATGCAACCAGCCTGCTGGTGCAAACCCTTCTTTTAGGAACACGGTGTGTTCTCTTGGGCTCTGGACGTGCCTTTTTGTGGCCCCCGGGGACCGAGCTGAGCAGCCTTGTCTTCTGAGGACGTGGACAAGGAAGGTGAGGAGGGAACAGAATGTCTCGCTTATTTTAGGTTCGGAGCAACTTTGCTCCCTCCACAAACCCACGGCTTCTGCCCCGTTTCCCGCCAGAAACTTCCGCTGTCGAGCTTGAGAAAACAAAACAAAACAAAAACAAAAACAAAACACAAAACAGGGACTTTCTGGGTAACGAGGCCAGAAGATTATTTCATAACAGGCAAACTTTTTTCACACGACATCTGAAGGGTTCAAACAGAACCAAGGAGCCAGCCACCCGCCAGGACGTCTCAAGAGCCCAGAAGTGACATTAGCAAGTGGTTAAATTCATGGAATCCAAATATCTGTTTCATCAGTCATGGCCAGAGGGGGTATTAACAATACCCAGAATTGATGAAATTCATTTTTTCTGAGAAGTTCAAAACTTTTTGTTTGAGCAACCTCATTTTTCCCCGCCCCTGCCCTCTGCAAAAGATTCGGTTTCTCGTTTGACAGATGAAGAGATTGAGCTCTGCTGGGACGACGTGAATTTCATCCATGGTGGAAATGGGAGGAATTTCTAATGTTCTCACCTGTCTTTTTCTGACTATCCCATCTCTCTCCTGTCATGACCCAAATTTCCCTATGTTGGCCACTTGTCTGTTTTATACAAAAAAAGGGAATTCCTCATTTTTGGCTGAACTCATTTTCAGTGCTCTGTGACTATGGCTGGTTTTTGAGTACCTACTGTGTGCTAGGTGCGTAAGTACCAGTGTCATAGTGAGAACAACACAGACTACATCCTCGATGTTAGTGCGGCGCTTATGTTCTGGTGAGGAAGACAGACAAGCAAGCAAGGTGATGTGCCACAGTGACAAGTGTTACAGAGAAAAATAACTAATGCAGGTCATAAATTCCGCCAGGTGTGGGGCTCATTTAGGTGAAGAAGTTGGGAAAAGCCCCTGTGGGGAGGCAACGTTGAGTGGACCCAGGACAAAGTGAGGGAGCAGGAAGCCATGCCGCTATTTGGGGGATGAGCTCCCCTGAGCCAGGAACGAGCTTCACGTCCCAGGAACAGCAAGTGGGTAAGTCCAGGGCACAGGTAAGAGGTCAGGGGCTGGGTCGTGCAAGGATTTGCCAGGTCAGGAGTTGGGGACTTTATTCTGAGTTCACGGGAGGCTACGAGAAGGTTGAGGGCAGAGGAGAGAGTGACGGAGTTATCATGGTTGTCCAGCCGAGGTGACAGTGCTGAGGTCCGAGGCCACAGCAGGGGGGCGTGGTCCTCAGTGGCCACTTTGGGGATGGACTTTACAAGCAGAGCCCATGTAGCTAGTGTGACTGATGGGATGAGAACAGAAGAACCAAGTGGGACTCGGATTTCTGGCTCGAGCACCCAGTGGAGGATGTCGCTGGTTACCGAGGCAGGGGAGGTGAGCGGGAGCTGGTTTAGGGTGAGGAGGAGAGGCCGTGGCAGCCGGCGGCTAAGTGGAGAGACAGGCGCGGGATCGGCGCCTCATTCGCGGAGCTGTGCTCTGCAGGCGAGCAAAGAACACGAAGCAGGAGTTGGAGGCAGTCGTAGGGGGCTAGCAAGGCTTTTTAAAAACATGGACTTTATTTTGTAGAAGAGTTTAAAATAAACCTTCTCAAAGACAGAGTGTCGTAAGGAACATTTAGTTGCATTTAACAGAAATCCACTCAAAGGAAAGAGAGAGGCCGGATGCGGTGGCTGACACCCGTCATCCCAGCACTTTGGGGCCGAGGCCGGAGGATCACTTGAGGTCAGGAGTTTGAGACCAGCCTGAGCAACATAGTGAGACCCTGTCTGTACAAAAAAATTTTAAAAAAATTAGCTAGGTGTGGTGGCACACACCTGTAGTCCCAGCTACTCAGGAGGCCGAGGCAAAGTATTCTTTATTATGTTTAGTTATTTTTTTCCTATTTCCATTTTATTTAGAGGCTTTTTTTGGTATATTTTTTGTCCTTTATAAATGAATGCGATTTTTTAAACATACCTGTCACAATAGTATCTAACATGCAGACAGAGATGCTGAAGACACCCAGAGTTGTTCATTTGAGCAGCTACGGATGTCCACCTGGGCCCCAAGTGTGGGGCTGGCCATGCAATCCCATCATTCTCTTAGTTAGGATTTCCCTGGACTTCTCAGACACAGGACACCTTACAGGAGCCACTGCCTGACTCACCTACGACGTTTTCTAAATTGTAACTCTGTCCTTGGCCTTTTGCATTTGCTCTTTTGTGTCGGTCCTGCCCTCCCATCTTCATTCTGTTCTCAGCACGTCTTATCTGATGTGCTACTTCCACTTTGACCTCTGCTGTAATTTGCTGAGCGCAGTCGGCCCATGGCTCACCTCCTTTTTCTGTCATATCTCCCCTTAAATCTCTGCTTTGAGCTCTTATTTTATAGACACCATTGCATCATTACGTTTAAAAGGTTCATGACAACATACTTGGACTGGGGATTTCTCTGACCATCGGGATCTCTTTCTTATGCTATTTTACTTTCTTCCTTTTTTTTTTTTCTTTTCTTCTTGGTCTAACTTTGTGTTGATCTGTGTTGGGTACATTTTTTCATTTGTATGAAAATTTCAATGAGTCAAGATCTTCTAAACTTGCTATCTGCAAGGTAAGGAATATCCTGGGGTGGTGGCCCGGAGTAGCAGAAATTCTTGGACACAGGGAGCAAATAACTTCTCTAATCTGTCCGACTGCCTAGAGCCCTCAGGAGGAATAAATTAGATAGAATATGTGAATCGCTCACCCCCAGCCCAATGCATAGGAAGTGACGGATAAATGGCATTAGTTTTCAGAGTGGGACTAGGGGCGAGTTCCAAGGGGACCTCGGGGACTAAACTCTGCAGTGCCGGGACACACCTGGTGGGAGCATCTCTGTCCTGCTCATTAGTTAAATCGCCTTCTCCTCACCGGGCAGCTTGTTATACTAAACAGCACACTAACCTCAGTCAGACAGACCTGGTTCTCATCACAGTTCAGTCCTTTCCTAGTTGTGTGACTTCAGCAAATTCCCTAACCTCTCCCAGCCTCAGTTTCCCATTCTGAAAAATGGGCATAATAACCCCGTCTCATTGAGTGATTGGGATAAATGAGATGCTCTATGTTAAAATCGCTAGCACACGGTTGGCAGCAGTTCTCCCCTACCATCCCAGGGATGTTTTACCCCTGTGCTGGCCCAGTGTCACCGCTCTTGATGACACTTGCTCCACAGAAGGAGGGGGCGTAACTTGAAAGGTTTACTAATCCCTCGAAACCCTCAGATCACAGATAAACTCATTTCCCGATCATGCCACGTAAGCCAATGATCCTGCTTTGATGGCCCGGTTGCAGTGTGGGGACCACATTAAGGCTGCCACTCAAAGCTGTACTGATCAAAGAGTTGGAGCAAGGCTTGCTTGTCTGCCCACGTTCTCTGGGATGGCACTAAAGGGCACAGTGAAAAGGACCCCAGTCCCCGAGGAGACATCACTCACAGATTAAGCTCTTGGTCTCACTGCCTTGAAGAGTGGGAACCTCACAGCTGGAAAAGGATAAAGACGTTCTACCACTTTGTTGACCATTTTAGGTATGTGCACATGGAAACTTGGCATTTAAAAAATATCCACCTGAAAGCCATAAAGCATCCACAAAATTACATTTTAAAAAAAGTAAATCTCTTATTGAAAAGATTAGTGTTCAATCAATCAATGCAATTTAAAAAATTATGAACATCTTGTCAAATAAGCAGAACAGACATCAATTGGTGGGAGATGAATTAAAACTTTCTGAAAACTTCAGAAAATTCTACATGCTTTAAAAATTGATCATTTCCTTTATTTTATTATGAAAGCAATGCAAGCATATTACTGAAAAATAAAAAAAATAAGCAAAAACTTAAAGAACCCATGTAATCCCACCTTTCTGGAGAAAACAAATATATTGGCAAATATCTTTTGGATACTTTCTCTGTGTATATTTATGTATTTTTAAAACAAAGATGGTATCTTTCTATTTGTTTGTCTCCCAACATAATTGAATTTCACTAAACCGTTATTATTTGCTCATTAATTTGTTTCTAAATTTTTGCCATTGTGAGCATTACTGAGCAAGAATAACTGTAGAGAATGATTTATTTAATAGAAAGAAAAAAAACGTAGTCGGGGAAAAAAAAACCTAAAAGAAAATTCTGAAAAATGGACAAAACTGCTTAGAGATACACAAGAGGAGACAAGATCATTCTCTGTGGTATATCAAAAGTATCGCTACACACGGAATCCTGGGAAATACCCATCTTTGATCAAATTTTAATTTTGATCAAATTGTCATCTTAAGTAGCTTGTTTTCCTCCCAGGCCCCCACCCCTTTATTCTGTCCTGCCCACCTGCTAGTCCCCGTCCAGTCCGCATGCTGTGGAATTTCAGCCAGCCTTCTCTTGCCAGCCCGAACACCTTATTTCTTTCTGGAACATCTGCCCTGCTGATTTCCGGTTTTTCATTAATTGTACCATCTACTTCCTGCCTGCCTCCCTCCAGCTGCTGAGTCCGGCTGGAGAAGATCATATGACCTGTTTATCCAGGTGTCACTATCCCCCATGCCCCTACCCTGTCCCTGTGCCAGACGCCACCGTTATGTTGCCTGATAGTTGCAGGCCCGGGCTGTATTCCTCCATCATGGTAAGCATCAGATTCTCGGTTTGTAAAATGAAGGGAATATTCATTACCGTTGACAGGAAGTGGAGGCAACAGTGATGCTTCTCACCCACTAGGACGTGAGGGAAGTAAGATTTCCTCCCGAGAGATAAACCAGAAAATTCCCAAAGAATGGGTGTGATCACATCTACGGTCTATAAACCAAAAAGTTGTCTGTGAAGGTGTGATTGCATGATTTGGGAACGAATGCACAAAACTCCAACCAAAAGGGGAGAAGGGGGTTGGTTCTAAACCGACTGCAAGGTGCAGATGAGGGAGGGTTGGTAGACAGTAGGTGCAGCTTGGAGGGACTCCCCGAGGGACTCAGAGGCAGGGCCTTTGCATACCCACCTGTGCTTTGATCAGGGGGTGGGAGAGACCCAGTCTAGACACCTTCTGTCTTTGCTCTTCACCCTTTTTCTGTGTACACACCATTATTTTTGGCTTTTTCTTGATCACTTCCTTCTGCTTTTTTTTGAGACAGAGTCTCACTCTGTTGCCCGGGTGCTGTGGCATCAGCCTAGCTCATAGCAACCTCAAACTCCTGGGCTCAAGCGATCCTCCTGCCTCAGCCTCCCAAGTAGCTGGGACTACAGGCATGCGCCACCATGCCCGGCTAATTTTTTCCATATATTTTTAGCTGTCTAATTAATTTATTTCTATTTTTGGTAGAGATGGGGTCTTGCTCTTGCTCAGGCTGGTCTCGAACTCCTGAGCTCAAAGAATCCACCGGCCTCAGCCTCTCAGAGTGCTAGGATTACAGGCGTGAGCCACCGCGCCCAGCCCACTTCCTTCTGTTTTTCAAAATTTCATTTTGTCCTATTTCTACCTTTTTGCACAGGTGCTTAATTCATTTAGTTTATTTTAACTTTTAAATTAATACAAAAATTGAAAACCATGAATTTCCCTCTTCATACTGTTTTAGCTAAATCCCATAGGTTCTGATATGTCATTTTCTAGGTACTATCTTATTTTGTTTTTTTTTTATTTTTGATCTAAATGTTATTTAAGCATTTAAAATTTTCCAAGGATGTCCATGTCTCTATATTGGGGCTAAAAAAAAAAAAAAAAAAAAAAGAGCAAAAAAATTTTCCGAGGAGTGGGATTGTTTTATTTTCTGTTTGGTCATTAATTTCTAGTTTTATTGAATTGTGATCAGATAATATTATCCATATGATTCTATTTATTAGAATATATTAAGACTTTTCTTTGTGGCCTAAAGTATGGCTAATTGTAAATAGACACTTAAAAATATGATGTCTGTTTCAAGGTACAGAGTTTGATATATTAGATCTATCATAGTAATTGTTTGTAGGTCTAGAACAATCCTTACTTTCTGTGCTCTTAATCTGGCGAGGATTGTACCAATTATTTCTGTCTATTCATTCTCTCTCTGATATTTGCTATGAATAATAAAATAAAGGTAATATTCATTACCGTTGGCAGGATTATGTTATTTGATGTACACATTTCCCTATTTTTTCTTTAGTGTGAATTGTGACTCTTATGATTATAAAATGCCCCGCTTAATCTTATTTAATGCTTATTGCCCTGAAAACAACCTTGCCTAAATTGTTTATAATCGCTGATTTTTTTATATTTGCATATTCCTGGCATATCTCTTCCCGTTTTGTATTTTCAAACTTTCAGAATCACTTTATTTAAGTACATTCTCATATACAATACAGAGTTGCATGATGGTTTGTGTGCCGCTCTGAGCTTGCAGGTGAGCTTACGTCGTTTACATTTATTCATGTGAGATGTTTGGTCTTAGTTCTGGCATATTGTTTTGTTATGCTTTCTGTTTTGTAACTTTCCCAAACATTTCACTCCGTTGTTATGTTTGCTTTGTTGTGGTGTGTGTGCGTGTTTGTGTGTGTGTGTTTCTTAATCATTCGAAAGGTTTGCATTTTTGTTCTGGGTTACCATCATAATTATACCGTCATTTGCCGAACTTAATCCTCTATTTCTTTAGACTGTTTATTGCCTCCCTACTATAGTTCTTTTCTCACCCTCCCTCCCCGGTCCTAATCACTAGATTTTAGTTGATTAGCTTTCTTGGTATGTTCCTTTGGACTAAGATGTCTACTTAAATCTCTATTATTTGATTTATCAGCTTGAAATATTTTTGACACCCAATTATGGATGTGAAAATGATATTTACATGAAGCCTCCTGTTCTCTTCCCCTCCCAACTTTTGCCAGTTACATCATTTTTAAATTGCAAGGTTTTATAATATTCTTTTCTATAACCCTAATCTCAGCATCCGTTTCCATAATATTACACTTAGTTTAGTGCTCATTGTCATTCTTTTGCAGCATGTCGCCCATAGAGATTTATTTTCAGTTTTTTGCTGATAAATGACTGCTTTTGAATGAATGAGAATCAGAGGCTGGGGGAAGGAAGGGTTCCCTCCGTCTTTCCCTCCTTCTCACCACTTGGGGTCGCTGCCACCCGCCCCAAACCTATGGAATTTCGAAAAGGTGAACCAGGGCGACACCTCTTGGTGGAGGAAGAGGACGCCGCCAGAGGGGAGCGTGCAGTGCGGTCCTCCCGCCGGCAGGGGACAGTGCGGCAAGGCGCTCGCGGCGCAGGCAGAGACACAGAGGCAGAAGCCAGCGCAGGCGCAGGGGCAGGCGCAGGCGCAGACGCGCGCTCCCGGCAGCCCGCGCTCTTGACCCCGCGCCGCCGAGCGCCTTGCGGACTCCGCGGAGGGTGGGCGCCGCCGTGGGCTCCGGCCGCCGGCGGGTGTCCGCGGAGTGCCGCCCGGCTCCGCGCTGCCGCCGCCGCTGCGGCCCATGGGCAGAGTCGGCCGGGCGGGCTGGGTAAGTCGCGCCGCGGCGGCCCCGGGCGGGGGCCTTCCCGGGCGGCGCTGGACGCGAGGCCGCGGCTTCAGGCCGCGCCGCGAGCGAGGGGCGGGGGCCCGGCCGGCGGGGGCTCGTCTCCGGCGCGGTCCGGCCCCGAGCTCCCGGCCCGCCGCCGCCTCGCTCTGTGGGA